>PVIA01004904.1:0-126701 GCA_004024845.1 Tonatia bakeri | reverse complement strand
GGCAGTGAAAGATAAATACCACATGATTTCACCTTTAACAGGAACCTAAACAACAAAACAAAGAAACAAGCAAAATATAGTCAAAGACACTGCATTAGGGAACAGGCAGGAAGTGGCCAGAGGAGAGAGAAGAGGGAATTTCAGGGGAAAAGGGGAAGGGTTTGCAGGAACAAAGTTAAAAGACACATGGATAAAACTAAGGGGAGGGTGGTAATGGGAGGGAAGATGGGAGGGGGATGGGTGGGCTTGATTGGGAGTAAAGGGGAGAAAAATGTACTTAAACAATCATTAAAATAAATAAATAAATAAATAAATAAATAAATAAATAAATAAATAAAAAATAATCACATTAAAAAAATTTAGGGTTCTGAAAAAAACAGAAAAAAAAAAGAAACCAAGTCCCCCCAGCCCCAAGCACACTGCCTTTAACTGCATTCACAGAGGGTGTCTCAGATGACAGACCTCTGCTTTCAACCCCTAGCTTCATCCCTGTTGGTGAGATGCATAGACACACAGACACAAGCAACACTTACCTATATAAAACAACTATCAGGAAAAAAAATGTTTCATCTCCTCTAAAATTAAATGTGAAAAAAGAAAGCTCTACCAAAGCACTGCAAACTGAATCAAAAATCTTCAAACCAGCACTTGGGAATGTGTAAAAATAATAAAAACAAACAAACAAATGGAAAAATTTTTAGTCAGCAATAAAAGCTCAAGAACAGAAATGGCCCCCAAAAATGAAAGAAGAGTTGATTGGATTCCAGAAATACATGAAGGTAAAAACAAAAATCTTTTCAGGCATAAAGACCAAATTTAAAAAATGTTCAAAAGGGAATATAGATTAAAATGAAGATCTAGTAAGGGGCACTAAAGAATAGAAGAAAAATAGCCAAGAGAATGGGAATGGGAATGAGTTAAAAAACAATAAAAGGAGCCCAAGAGAAAGCAATGGGAATGAAGACAGTTAAAGAACATCTTACAACCTGAATCTTGGAAAAAGGTTAAGCAGTAATGGAACCCAATTAATATTCAAAACTGTAATCCAAGAAAACTTCCAGGAAAAATAGAAAATCTGTAATGACATTTATTGATAAGCTCCAAATTCAAAATTGATCTGGGACAATATCATCTGCTCTGTTCCATCAGTCTATTTATCTATTCATATGTCAATAACACAAAATCTTAATTATTGTATCTTTATAATAAGTATTAAGATCTGGCAATATGACTACTTCGGATAGCTCTTTATTGTCTTCAATATTATGTTTTTGTATTTTCATTTAAATTTTTGAATTAGCCTTTAGTTTCCACAGTAAAACTTGTGCTTTATTGGGATCTTATTGAATCTATGTATCAATTTGGTAAGAATGGTCACATGTATAATACTGAGTCTTTGAAACAACAAATATGGCATTTCCTTCTAATTTCTCTCAATACTGATTTATAATTTCAGTGAATGGCATTTGTTTTAGTTTCTGTGTTTTAAAATTAAATATATAAAGAGATTTTTAGGGCTTTTCTCTTTAAAATGGAGCAGATAGGCTCTGATTAAATAGTGATATAGTGTGTCTGACAGTGAATGAAGACAGAGTGAATGCATCTGTGATCCATTTCTTTCTTGAGTATAAAATTCAAGAATTTGAAACATCAGCAAAAAATAACTTTTTTGAACTTAATTTTTAAAATACACTTCATATGCATTTTAATTTCTAATACCAAACATGATAAAACATATAAAAATCCTTGAAATATATTCATCACCAAATCATTTCTTTTGTTATATTATTAAAATAATGTTCCACTGCCTCATTTGTAAAAGCAACATTTCAAAATTTGTCTTTTTATATATAAATATTTTAAGATTTGTAAAAATTTCCTAGGCTGGTCAGGCAACAAAAACCAGGTAGCTTAACAAAAATTCACTTTCCCACAGTTCTGGAGGCCAGATGTCTGAGGTCATGGTGTCCTCAAGTTTGGTTCCTGCCCAGAGCTATAAAAGAATCTGTCCCATGCCTCTCCCCTAGCTTCTGGTTTGCTGACAGTCTTTGGTATTCCTTTGCTTAGAGGTGCATCACCCAAATCGGTTTTCATGTTCACATGACATCCTCCCTGTGTTCCTGTCAGTGTCCATATTTCCCCTTTTTATAAGAAAACCAGTCATTTTTAATTAAGGATCCACCCTACCTCAGTATGACTCCATCTTAACTTGTTACATCTTCAGTGACCCTATTTCCAGATAACCCCTACCACACCTCAAAACACAGCCTTAAGACTTAAGCATAGGAAATTTGGGGAAATAAGTTCAACCCCTAACAAAAGTTATTTCTATATTGTGAATAGTTTAATATGCAAATTTAAAATAATTATTGAAACCTTACTTCATTTGTACAGATAACATGTAAAAAATTGAAACAGGACTATCAAATCTCCAGGAAGCTATCAGGAAATTTACATATGAGTCATATAATATTAGGAAATACTGCTGTGTATGAAAGTGAATCATCCTTTTTCCCTCTTCACTAAATGTTCACATTCTTTCCTGATAGAATAAAATTTTATCACCTCATAACTATCCCCTGTTGCTTTATAATTATATTGAATGTTTATCTTCCTGGTTAGACTGTAGACATTAGAAGTTGACTGTATATAATTTTAATTTAATGCCAGTGTGCTGTACATAGTAGGTGTTCAATAATTATCTCTTCAATAGATAAATGACTGAAGGTAGTGGTACAAAAAAAGAACTGATTAAATTTTACACTGCTATCATTGCATTTTTTAAATATAACATTTTGTTTGCATAAACATTCTTTGAGTGCTGTCTTTGGTTTCAGATGGTTGCAAAAACTTTGTTAGTAGATTTGTAGGAATTAGTGTCCCTTCCACTACATTATAACCCAGTGTGAAGTGGGCATCTGCTCAACAATACACAAAATGGCATCCATCACCCAGGAGGAACGTTAAGTCTGACTGAAAGCATAGTGGCTAAGATTTAATACAGTCAAAATATAGTTACCCAAATATAAATTTCACTGGGAAAGGAAAATTAAGCTATTTTGCCAAGAAATCCATTGAATGTTTTACAACAGTAAAATATCCTTTTAGCAGCTAGTAGTGTACAAACAAAGCCAAGTACCATGTAGTAACACAGAAAGCTATTTCTAGAGCTCTAGATATTATGAAAAATCTGAGTTTGTAGAATCAGTTTTCAAAGTATCGAGATTTTCTTCCATCTTTTAAATGCAATGGAAGAGAACTACAAATAAATTTGCCTTCCTATTCACTTTCCAGAAAGTTAAGATTGTCTTAGGGTCTTTTGCAAAGGTGGTAGTTAAGTGTGCAATGTATCACTTTCATATTTTTACCAATATATCTATATCAAACCATTGTACTTATTCAGGAGAGAAGACAGTTGACTTTTATAAAAGTAAGCCATCTCTGAGCATAATAGCAAAAAAATTTTTGGCAATAGTTCTTAAATTTAAAAACCAAATATCACCAAAGCAAAGGCTAATACAGATGCTCCAGGGCACAGGACTATGACAAGAATCAACCAAGTAACTTTAAGGTCATAGATTTTAGATTCTCAAATTTATGAGAATTAGTTTCATGTGTCACAATAAAGATTTGTTTTAATTTCAAAGTAAAATACATTTCCCTAATTTTATTAAAATAGGATAAAATGATTTGCTTACTCATTTTATGGATTCCAGGGTGTTCATGTGCTTTCAATAGATCAGTTTAAAGTAGCAGAATGAGCATGAGCTTTGAAGTCACCCTAATTTTTTTTCAAATGCTATCTAAGAGATATTCCAGAGCTAATAGGCATAAGCTCTTTGCTCATTGAGGAAGATGACAGGTGAATTCTTACCCAGTAATTTAAATAATTTTCACTTGGCAAGAACTTATGTTTTTGTTAAATAACAAAGTGCATAAGAAGCCAATCCTTCATATTTGAAGGATTGTAAATCTGTCTGCTTGTTTATTGTTTCCTTTGGGTTTTATTTTTAAAGTATAGACTTAAAAATATTCTATGGTTAAATCATTGATTTTTTTAAAAAAGGAAAATTATTGAAAGATTAAACAAATTAATATATACACATACACACATATATGAGAATTTTAAGTGTTTAAATATACCATGCCTATAATCCTTTTGTTTTCAAAGATCCCCTTTATTAAATTTATAAAAGTAAGCTAGTGTGATTGAAAAGTACAATGCAAATCTGAGGATTGGGGGGATGATAAAAATCCCTGGGCTGTTGGATTACATTTCCTTGGAAAAAGGTTGTGAAAACCTAGGGATTGAGCTTTGTCATTGATTATTGCAGGATTTCAGTCAACAGATTTCCCAAGATTCCAGAGCAAGAGTTAAAGAGACTATTATTTCTGAACACGTTGACTTCTTGGGATAGTTGACATCAAATTTTACTGTTGTAGATTTCCAAGCAATTTGTGCCTACTTCACTGAGGCTAATTCCTTCACCTCACTTAAAAGCCCCTTTCCCTACCAAGCACCAGCCCTAATATGCCTACAGAGTTTCCCTTACACTCTCAGAAACTTCTACTTCTAATAGATCACTCAATGCTTCCCACATAAACTTCCCATTTTCCCTCTTCCATCCCATTAGTTATATTATTCCTATCTCTGGGCTCTAATCAGCTTGGAATAGCTCCTTATCTCCTCCTTTCTATCTCCATCTATCAAAAATGTAATCTTCAAGGCAGAATTCAGAATGCTCTTTCACAAAGCCTTTCTTAATCCCACCAACAAGATGTAGCATTTGTGCCCCTAAAGTCCTGCACAAGTGTTAATACATGTCTTAGAAAATTATTTTTGCATTTAGTTATAATTATATTACTGATTTGTGAGTAATCCCATTTTTAGCTTCTCCAGTTTAGAAAAAATATTAATAATTCTACCTCCACATAGTATAATATTTTACCCACATTTGGAATTCTAGCTTAAAATGTTTGTGTTGGATGTCATTTATATAAAATTCTAGAAAATCCAAAATACAGTGACAGAAAATAGGTCAGTGGTTACTGGGGGATGTAGGTGGGAGGTACACAGGAGATAGTGTTCAGAGAGGGGCATGATGGGGAGATTATAATGCAGTATGAGGAAAATTTTAGGGGTGATGGATATGTTCATTATTTTATCCTTATTGATACATTTATGGCTATATATATCTATATATATATAGATAAAACATTTAAATATGTGTTTATCAAATTTTACTACAATAAACTTTACAAAATTGTTTATGCAATAAATAGAGTACTTTGTGAAAGAATGTTAGGGTTGTCAGTGAAGGCTTTTTATGGAGATAGCAATAAGGTCTCATTTTAATGGGTGAGAAAGAACCAAGTTCATGGAATTCTGGGAAAAGATTTATCCAGGGAGGGGGAACACCTGCAAAACTGTCAAGATCTTAGAGTACTTATGAAAATAAAATGAGCAGAAAATGTCAAAAGTGGGAGATTAGCAAGAAACATGGTTGGGATGGTGGGCCGGGGACCCTCAAGATAGAGTTTTGATTTTATTTGAAATAAAAAAGGGAAGTTACCGAAGCATTTAAGCAGGACCTTGTGTTGATGTAATCCAATTTATGTATTAAAAAGATTACTCTAAGATATGTGCACAATAAATCCATGTGTCTGTGTGCCACATGGCTTTTGGGATTGTGAGAATGGGGGTGGAAATTAAATTGAAGCAGAAAGACTGGTTGTGCTGCGGGATGAAAGACTGTATCCTGAATTGGGATGACATAAATACAGATGGAGAAGTGTGAATTAATTCCTGATATATTTTAAAGATAGAAGTGGAGGCACTTGTGAATAGATTTAATAAGTGCAGAATCAGACAGAGTAGAATAAAGCATGATGATTAATATTCTGGCTCTAAGCTACTAGATAACACTAGTTTTGAGACAGGATAGAAAGAAAGTAGGAAAATTCCTTGGCAAGTGGAGTAGGGAAACTGAGACAGCTAGCTGAATACAATGGCTGAGCAACTTACAGCCAGATACTAAAGGTCACCTCCTTAGAGCTAACATCTGGGCCCCAGCTGTATTTTAGCCCCAGGCACAGAAAAGCAACAAAATCAGGTGGGCAACTCTAGGACCTACTGCAATGACTAAAGACCCCCTGCCCTGCCACTGACCAATCAGAGGAGACCATGACCCCAAAAGGGCACAACTGGACAGCTGATGAATATTCT
Source organism: Tonatia bakeri (assembly GCA_004024845.1). Lineage (NCBI taxonomy): Eukaryota > Metazoa > Chordata > Mammalia > Chiroptera > Phyllostomidae > Tonatia > Tonatia bakeri. The sequence goes on along the minus strand of PVIA01004904.1, from coordinate 120,475 downwards.
GCTTAAATCCTCCCCTGAATCCTCCCCTAAGACCCCTGCCTGTGAGAGAGATAAAAGCCTCAAGGCAAAGGACCCATTGTGTGAGCTTTCCCTCTGGAGAGGGAAAGCTCATGCTATCTTTTTCTTGTTCCCCCCACCCCTACTTCTTTCTTCATAGGCATGTGTCCCAGGTTGATCCCCTGAACCTGTTCTCAAAGCCCCATTTTCTCTGTGATTCTTTACTGTGTGAGTGAAAATAACTGAGCTTCCAGTAACAGTACCTATACTATGAGAGGTGTGTAGGTGCCGAGATTGCTCAAGAACCATTGGGATCACCTTTACAGGCTCACACTCATCCTGGAATACATTCTCAGTGAGATGAAGGGGGAAATTGTCCAAACTATTTCAATTGCTGGGTGTTTGTTGTATATGTGTCTCTGTGTGTGTGTATGTGTGTGTGTGTGTGTGTGTGTGTGTATTTTTTAATGTAGCTATACTTTACCTCCAACCTATACCTGTTTGTAACTCCCAGACTCTTCAACATCTCCATCTGAATATTTCACAACAATTTGAAAGATCCTATCTATCACAGATGGGCACAAGTAACCAGGTTCTTGGTGATTGGGACAAAAAACTGAACATGCAGAGTTTATAGCACAGAACACAGGAGCAGGCCAACTCCAAGCAGAGACTGACCTCATGGGCTGGAGGGATTTTATTCTTATAGGGCAGATCCTTCCTGGCTAGTTTTGGAGGGTTTTTATTGTGCATGTACAAGTAGTTTTATTGCTTTAAAGCTACTACACATGTGATCTCTGAAAGGTTTTCTTAGTTTCCACTGAGGAGTAAATGCCAACCAGCCATAAAATTAGGCAGAATAGAGCTTTATTATGGTGGGGTCTGGCTCCAGGGCGAGGTTCTCTGGTTCAGAGAAAGGGGGCCAGAGAAGTTGCACCGAGCAGGGAAGGTGGTGGGGTTTTATTTTGGGTTGGCTGTCTGTGGGAGCTGGGGTTTGGTACCTAGTAAATGAAGCAGCAACATATCATTGGTAGTTCCCCTCGCATCCTGGTTTGGCGTCAGCCATCTCTTCCGGGTTGTAGTTCAGCCGCCATGATTGATTGTAGTCCAGGCGCCATCTTGATTGTAGTCCAGGCACTATTTTGTCCTCCCCTGCCCATCCTGACATTCCGACCTTTTTGATAGGATAAGGGGTGCCGTTGTCCAATCCGACTACTTCCTGCTGTCAGGGGTCATAGAGGGGAGGGGCTAGAGGTCGGTTGTTTCAGGTTTGTCAGAGAGGGGCGAGTAGGTTTGGGCCTGAAGCAGCATCTGGTTGAAGGAAACTCGGGAGGCTTCACGAATTCTTTCTTGGATGAATCTTAGGAAACAGGGGTCAATCATTAATAGTATGTAGATTATTATGACTGGCCCTAGGACCGCGGTCAGAGTGGTAAATAGTAGGGAACGCCACCATGGGTTATTGTTTCAAGAGAGGTGGGGTCTCGGTGTAATTTGTCCCTGAGGTTCTGTAGGGTATTAACATTCTCTTCTACTATGCTGCTCTCATTCACATAGAAGCAGCACTGTTCCTGACAGAAAAGACATGTTCCCCATTTTTCTGCTGTTAGTAAGTCTAGAGCTCTGCAGTTCTGGAGGGCAACCTGGGCTACTGAGGTTATTTGTCTGTGCAAAGATGCTAAGGAGGTGGCAGAGGCATCAAGGGCCTGCTCCAACTCAGCCCATAACTGGTGAATGGCTTGGAGACTGTGTGCTAACCCAGCGCTGCCTGTCCCAGCTGCTTCCAGGGTTGTGGTGAATGTTAGACCTACTAGTATGGACAACCAGCATTCCTGTATTTTTCCAGCTTTTCTGGGCTGCCATAGTAAGTCTGGGCAGGTATGGTTCTGTGGTGTGGAGCCAATCATCTCCAAGCTCTTGCACAGGTGCCATAGCCAGAGGGAGTTGCCTCCCAGTTACATCCTGGGTGGAAGTCACTCCCATTTCCCTGGCTCAAAGCATGGCCACAGCTATTTAACATATCCATGAAACTTGTCAAAAGTTTAGATATTTTAAATGACCATTCTAGAGGTTATTTGCAAAACTGTTGCTATGCAAAACAACTCTTACTGGCCCTGCTCCATGTGTCCCATCCCCCAGTTCAGACTTGTGGGGGTGAGGACATTCCATATTTTTAATATTTCCTGGACACCCTGACTTCTGGACCCCATTGCAAATTCACATTTGGGGCCCCCCTTGCTGTACCCTGTTACATGTCCACATGAGAACTTGGACTCCCCTATTAGAAATTACCATATTTTTCAGACCATAAGATGCACCTAGGTTTTAGAGGAGGAAAATAGGAAAAAAAAATTGAAGCAAAAATGTGGTAAAGTATTTAGTAACATAAATAACATAATATTTCACCAGTGTAAATGTAAACAGAACTCAAGAACAGCACTAACAACTATTATACCTCCCAAATTTGGGTGGGGTGGAGGGGTGCATCTTATAGTCTCAAAAATATGGTAACTCCTCCTGCAGCCTTCTCCATTTCAGTAAGTTCAGACTATTAAGATAAGCTTGGTTCTTCTCTCCAATGCAGTAAATAATTACAGATCAGCATGACAAAAAGTGGATGAGTAAGAGTTTTATTAATACAAGGAGAGAATGGGCCTGTTGAGAGCTCAAAAAAAGGCTTAGCATAGAAGCAACAGGTGAGCATAGGCTGGGCTGCTTGTCTCACTGGGAAGTCAGAGAAAAGGGAACTTTGGGAACAGGTTCAGCCTGAGACAAACCACCCATTGTCTTATAGTTTAGGAGACACAAGCCTGTGAAAAAAGATGCTTGAGGGGATAAGGAACAGAAAGATGGCACTGGCTGCTCCCCAGAGGGAGAGCTCACACAATGGGTCCTTTGCCTTGAGGCTTTTATCTCTCTCACAGGCAGGGGTCTTAGGGGAGGATTTCAGCAAAATATTCATCAGCTGTCCAGGTGTGCCCTTTTGGGGTCATGGTCTCCTCTGATTGGTCAGTGGCAGGGCAGGGGGTCTTTAGTCATTGCAGTAGGTCCTAGAGTTGCCCACCTGATTTTGTTGCTTTTCTGTGCCTGGGGCTAAAATACAGCTGGGGCCCAGATGTTAGCTCTAGGGAGGTGACCTTTAGTATTTGGCTGTAAGTTGCTCAGCCATTGTGTTCAGCTAGCTGTCTCAGTTTCCCTATTCCACTTGCCAAGGAACTTTTTTACTTTACTTTCCTGTCTCAGGTACCTTGCCAGACTTTGAGATTTTAGTGTAAAAAAGTTATGTTGTCTTTGTTGTAACATAGATTGTAAATACAAGTTAGATATTTCATTTGGTTATCAAAGAAAAAGCAACCTTAGTTCTGGGAGGATAGAAGGTGGTAGATTGTTCTCTAAGCAGATCACTTCCAAGGGATTTTCAAGGGTAACATTAACCATCAATCATCTGAGTCTTACTTTCTGACTTCCCAAAATAAAAGGGCATATCAGTGTATCATTAGTATACTGATAGTATTTAAGGCCAAGAAAATGATGGGGATCATCCAGGGTAGAGAAAAGACTCCCTCAATTTAGCCCTATTACATTGAGTCATTCAGAAATATGGTACAGGAAAGTGGAGACAATTAGTGATTAGGAGTAGGCCAAAGAATTAGAGAAAAACTAAGCGTTCATAAGTATCAAAAACTCAAGAAAAGGTATGAGAAGTGGGCAGCTATGCCTCGTGTTGCTGGAGGTTAAGAACCATATTTTTTGGACCATAAGACGCACCTAGGTTTTAGAGGAGGCAAATAGGAAAAAAATTTTTGAAGCAAAAATGTCTTAAAATATTTAATAACCTATGATCCTGCTCCATCGCCAACCCCCACCACCACAATGAGCCAGGCAAGCCACATTCCAACTATGAGATGCACCCCTTTTCTTCCAGAATTTGGGGGGGAGTAAGTCTGTTTTGTATATTACCATATTTTTCAGACTATAAGACAATGTCCTGTTTTTGTTAAACCCAGTGCCCACTACAGTGCCTGTCACTCAGGAGACACTCAGTAAATTTTTGTTGCTTAAATCCTGTAACACCCCGTCATATACTCCATGAGTGAACATGATCAGCATGGTTAATTATTGTAAGAATTTTTATGCTGTCTGCCCTACCAAGCAAACAAGTTTATCTATCATAGACATCCATAAAACCCTGTATTTGAAATTACTATGAAAAAGCACATGGGTTTGCTTTAAATTCCTTTAATTGCTACATGAATACCAGTCCAAAATAATCCATTCACTATAATTAACTATTGCATTTATATTAGGTTCTGACTAGTCTTTTTATTTTGAGATTTAGAAAGCTCTTTGCCAATATACATGAAGAAGAAAAAGGAAGAGGAGAAGAGGAGGAAGGAGGAGGAGAAGAAAGAATTTTTAAAAATTTGAAATACCTGTCACTGAGATCTACTTGTAGAAATATTTCATTTGGAATGGTCTATTAGGATTCTAACATACTTCAGTTATATGGGAAAAGGAAATACAAGATAAATATAGCTTCAGTTATTTAAGAAAAAACACACACTAACAAAATACAAAGCCCTAACTCCCCTTTCTTGGACAGGCTAATTGATCTTTCTATACAGTAATTCCTTAAGGGCATCTTTCTTGAGTATTTCTCTTGATTTATAACTTCTTTTCTATTAAAGCCTTTACCAGCAGGGCTGTTCTGACTTTTGCTTGATTGACAGAGTTTAAACATTTACTAAGACATCAGGCTCAAAAGGTTCTAAGATTGTGATAGATCATAGAAATAAGTTGTTACAAAGGAATTTAAAAATATGAGCCAATAAGGTAGATCTAAGTAAAATTTAGGTTCTATTCAATGTTAATTTTCTAGGTTCAGGACAATGTTTTTTCATTCTAACTTCAGAAATGTGGGTTTAGTATTCTGAGATTAGGTATTTTATTCCTAATTTGTATTAAAATAGACATATTTAATGTTTAATCATGTCTGTTTTACATAGATTTTAATTTTATATATGTTTAATTACAGCATAGTTTTATGAAGATACTCATTATTTTGATTAAGCATTTCCTACATTATATGTAGAATACATGGCTGAAGTAGAATTGAGATTAATTTTGGTAATAACAGCATTAGATTAGTGAAGCAAAGATTTTAGTTATTAAAAGTACAACATTTCTAATTATTTTAATATGATTAAACTATTAATAAGATAACATGTGAAAAATTGGTAGAGTATATAATATGTCCATTATTAAACATAAATAAATTGCCCCAATAAGGAAAGTTTTTTGTTTTAAAAGATAACAGTTAATGCACAGATATCGAAATTATATGAAATATCTGTTATTTTGTATCATTTTTATGGAATGTGTATTTGCTCAAAAATTTTTATTGTTCATTGTTCTCTGTCGTGTGAATTATGAAGGATATTTAAAAACTCAAAAATAGCTTTTGTAATTCTAAACATGTGTCCTTTACAAGTACACACAAGCCCTATTTTGAGGGCCATATGAATAATAGTCAAATCATTTAAACTGCAAGATTTTGGTAAAAGGGAGAGCCTGTAAATAAAATACTTTATTTAAAAAATATTTTTCAGTTATAGTTCTCATGCCTTTAAATAAAATAGTTTATTTAGAACATTAAATGACTTTAGAAAATGTTAGTTTGGTTCATTATTTTATCTATCAGTGTCATAGAGATGTTAAAATTTGAACATGAAGAAAAAACCTTTTCCATGTGTAAGGCTGATATCTAATTCCAGAAGATGGGAAGAACCCAGTTAACTGGGGAAGAGGGTATCAATGTCAAATCTAAGTGCTGTAATTCATGTTGCGTTAGGTGTAAAGCATCCCAGATCTTCACCAATGGGTTAGTGGGAGCACTGGGAATGTTTTGAGCTCAGTTTGGACCAGTAGGTTTAGTGGTGGAAGCCAAGGATGGACAAGGCCAGGAAACCAAATCACAATTGTCAAGGAGACTTAGTATACCTAGTTAGTGTAAAGGCAGCAGAACAATCTAGGAAATGGTTTTATTTTTATGCAGAGTGTGGTTTATGTGAGGAGACTAATATCTGGGTTGAAGTGAAACCCCAAGCAGTGATTGGAGGTATAACCATAAGATTTAACTCCTTTGGAGATGGGATTGGAAATGTTTGGGCCAATTTTTATGGTTTGAATCACATTGGGGGTGGTCAAAGAATGGTGCAAGAGTGCAATTACATCAAATTAGTACAGGTAGAAAGAGGGGAATAGATGAAAGATACTGCTCATTGGGTAGGTGATAGCTGTCCAGGGCTTTACTAGACCCACTAGAGGCTGGGGGTAGCAAAGAAATTCCAGATTCTGGCTGGTGATGGTTTGAGGCTTCAAATGTGCTAGAACTGGGTTAGTTTGGCTCAAGCTTTGAACATTGCTTCAGCACCTGGCTAGAGCTGGGGAATTCAAGGAGCACCTCCCTGTTATATGTTTATGGACACCACATATTTGGATCTAAGAGGAACCTAAGGACACAGAAGGGATGACATGGCTCCAGTTTCAAAGGATAGAGGAAATGCATGGACAAGGATGCCCAGGACTAACACATGTGAGATTTTAGTGAATGGTGATTGACATGCTGATTAGTAGAATTCAAATCTTCCTGAAGTGTTAGTCTAGTATTATCCAGCACAGAATAGGCAGGACTGAGGAAAGTCATTAGCTGTCATTTCTCTGTGGATTGGTGTTTACCTAAGTAATTTTGCTTCACAAAATTGACAAACAGAAATACAATTGCTCAGAGTCACATTCTCTGACTCAAAAGTCAGAAATGCTCTCCATTAGTTTAGCATGTAGGCTTTTCATTTTGAGAGTATGGAAATTAAGGCTATTTCTCTCTGAGTCATGCAGTAAGTCAGAGTTACCATGAAGTTTCTACTCCTGTCCAGTAGACTTTTCCACTACATATGGAAATTAAGGCTATTTCTCTCTGAGTCATGCAGTAAGTCAGAGTTACCATGAAGTTTCTACTCCTGTCCAGTAGACTTTCCACTACATAATATTTTGCTCTAGAATTAAATTACTACCTAAGTGTGCTTTCTATGTCATATAACCGAGCTTACATCTATTTCAGGAAATATTCAGATGATGACTCATTCTTTTATCTTTCAAAAGGTTGGTTATTTGAACACATTACTGTGGGTTGGTCAATTTGTATTTGAGAAAGTAATGGGAATTTAGAGAGGAAAATAAATTACAGGTGCTGAAAAATCCCCTATACATTGTGGTGTGTAATAGTACCTGCCATCATACCTTACTGCCTACTTAAAAATTTTCACTACAGACTACTGTGCAGCAATCATGTTAATGACAGATCTTATTAAAACAAGTGATATTGAGGCATTATAGGAAGTGACCATATTCCTTTTTGTAGTTGATAAAGTGCTTTGAGCACATACACTGTTTTTATACACTTAAAACTTCCTAAGATAATTGGTCCTTAAATAAATATACTCTCTTTTTCCAAGAACAGAATCATTTTCTTTTTTGAAAGTTAAAAAAAATATTTAAAATATTTGAATGGGAAAAAAGTGCTTATGTATGAATAAAAATATATTTAAATGTGCTGTAATATTCCAAGTTTTGGCTCTTCAGGGAAATCTGTATTTCACTTTGGGGAAAAAGGAAAGGAGTAAGAATTGAAGATAAATTCAATTTGAAATTAAAAAAAAAACACATGGAAACCAAAGTTCAGTGGCCATTTGACGGAAACTCACTTTTCCATTAAAATTACTTGATTTTTCCTTTCTTTACTGTTCCCTTACAGTCACAATTTTCAATGGTTCTTAAAGTCTTTTAAGGGCCCAGAGAATAAGAGGACTATTTTATATAGTATTTTAATTTTAAAACATATTTTAAATTTAAAATAAAATATATGTCCAGTTGACTTTTTAACACTGCGATGTTTAGGGGCATGGGAACATGCATCATCAAAAATCTGTATATATCTTTTGATTCCTCAAAAACTTAACCACTAATAGCCTACTGTTGACCAAAAGCCTTACTTATAATGTAAGCAGTCGGTTATTACACACTTATATGTATTATGTACTCTATTGTTTCCATAATATAAGCTGGAGAAAAGAAAATGTTATTCAGAAAATTATAAGGGTGAGAAAATACATTTAGAGTATTTATTGAAAAAATCTGCAGATAGTGGACCTGTGCAGTTTAAACCTGTGTTGTTTACAGCCCTACTGTATATGTAAGAAATAAAAATGACATAATATAGGAATATGATGCTAAGTTCTTCTATCATAAAACTTTAAAGTATTTTCCAGATACAAAAGTCATATAAGATCTCTTTGTTTAACTTTCCAGAAATTATTGCTACATAAAAATATATATAAAATTTTCTAATAATATGAAAATTATAAACATTTATAATTTTATATACATATTTGGTATATATAGACACACACATTTATCTCACATTTATATATTATCTCCACACATTTTTTCTATTTCATTGTTCTTTGACACCATTTGCAAAAGCTGTATCTATTAAGGAATTAACTCCAAATGTGTCATAAATACTGAAAATATTTATTTTACAGTTTTTAATGTGTTTTAATTCTTTGGCTACTCCCTTTACTGTACCTTACATTCCCATGACTATTCTGTAACTACCTATTTGTACTTCTTAATCCCTTCACTGTACTCATTCCCAAGACACCACTCCCCTCTGGCAACTATAAAAACATTCTCTGTATCTGTGCTTCTGTTACTATTATGTTTATTTGCTTAGTTTGTTTTTTAGATTCAACTGTTGATAGATATGTATTTATTGACACTTTATTGTTCATAGTTTTGATCTCTTTTTTCTTAAATGAGTCCCTTAACATTTCATATAATAATGTTTTGGTGATGATGAATGCCTTTAGTTTTTTCTTGTCTGGGAAGCTCTTTATCTGCCCTTCAATTTTATATAATATCTTTTCTGGGTAAAGCAGTCTTGGCTGTAGGTCCCTGCTTTTCATGACTTTGAATATTTCTTGCCAATCCTAGTAGCCTGCAAAGTTGCTTTTGAGAAATCAGCTGACAGTCCAATGGGGACACCCTTGTAGGTATCTAATGGCTTTTCTCTTGCTGCTTTTAAGATTCTCTCTTTATCTTTAACCTTTGTCATTTTAATTATGATGTGTCTTGGTGTGGGCTTCTTTGCCTCCATCTTGTTTGGGACTCTGTATACTTTCTGGACTTACATGTTTTTCTTCATTCAAATCAGGGAGGTTTTCTTTCATTACTTTTTTAAATTGATTTCCAATTTCTTACTCTTTCTCCACTCCTTTTGGCACCCTTATGATGTGAATGTTGGCTTGCTTGAAGTTGTCCCAGAGGCTCCTTACACTACGCTCATGTTTTTTGAATTCTTTTTTCTTCTTCTTGTTCTGAATGGTTGATTTTTGCTTCATTATATTCTAAATCATTGATTCCATTCTCGGCTTCATCCACTCTACTATTGATTCCCTGTAAATTTTTCTTTATTTCAGTCAGTGTATTATGCATTTCTGACTGGAACTTTTTTAAGTTCCTTGAGTATCCTTATAACCAGTGTTTTGAGCTCTGCATCTGATAGATTGTTATTTTTTTGTTTAGTTCTTTTTCTGGAGTTTTGATCTGTTCTTTCCTTTGGGCCATGTTTCTTTGTCTCCTCATTGTGACAGTCTCCTTGTGTGTGTTTCTATGTATTAGGTAGAACTGCTATGACTCCGTGTCTTGGTAGTGTGGCCTAATGTAGCAGGTGGCCTATTATAGGGTCTAGAAGCACAACCTGTCCTATCTCCCAAGCTTGGTACTTAAGGTGTGCCCTTCTCTTGTAGTTGAGGTCTGATTGTGGTTGGCAGGTCAATGGGAGGGATTTACTCAGGCCAGTCATCTGCAAAGACTGGCTGACCACTGACCACCATGTTTCACTTGGAGCTGACTCCACAGGGGAGAACTTACTTCAGCAGGGTTCTGGTGCTCACTGAGTCTGCCCCTTCAGTGTGTCAGTTGTGGAAGTGGTTGTGTGGTGGTGCTCCAGGGTGGTCTGCTACTGGGTGTACAAGCTCTGAAGTTTCTCAGGAAGTTCAGACCAGGGTCAGCCACTGCCTGTGTTCTACCTGGATCCCCTTGGCATAAGCTACAAAGCAATCTGCAAATGGGTGCTACTTGTGCTGGGCTTGGAGGTATGTCCTCCAAGTATGTCCAGGCTATGAACCAAGGCCAGTTGCTGCTAGTGCCAGGCCTGGAGCCAAAATAGCCAGAGCTGTTTTGGCTTGCTGAGGCCAGCTGCTGCTTGTTAGAAAGAATTTAGGAGGATCTGGAGTATGAACCAAGACTAGCCATTTGTATAAAACAGCCACTGTTAACAGCTTGGGTAGGCCCATAAATTGGATGGGGCAGAGCTTCTGGGAATCACCAGGGAGGGGCACACAGTGCAAGGCACATTGATGGAGTCTCAGATATGATGCCCTCTTTGGCTCTGGGGTGGGGTGCTCAGAAAAGGAACAATGGTCTCTGCCAGAGGTTCCTTAGGGGAGAAAGCTGTCCCCCAGTTCTCACCCTGATGCCAGACACTTCAGTTCCTCCCTGTATGCCACTGGTGTCTTTCAAGCTGCTACTCTAGTGCTGGAGCTCAGAGGGGGTGAATGTGAGTCCATGCATGGGCCCTTTAACATGATCTGCTTGGGAATCCAGCAGTTTCTCCCACTGACTCAATCCTCCCTGGTTTTTATAGCCAGAAGTTATGGGGACTTACCTTCCTGAACTGGAACCCTGGGGGCCTGGTGTGGGGCTGGAATCCCTCACTTATGAGATATCCCTCCTGATACTTACCTGCCACACGTGGGTATGGGACCAACCCATTCTAATTCTCTGCATCTCCACCCTTTCTACTAGTCTGGATGGATGTGGTTTCTACTTTAATTCTCTAGCTTTAGGACTTCCATTGAGCTTAATTTCTGATGGTTCTGAGTGACAGTTATTCTATATTTTAGTTGTAATTTTAATATAGTTGTGCAAGGAGGTGAGGCATGTTTCCCTGGGCAACCATCTTCTCCAGCTTATTACCAGTATAGATGTTTGATTTATAATTTCTTTAGATTCTCATATTTTTCCAATAGTATATGAATTTCTTTCAAACCAATAATTGTAAGTAGACCAAAATTTGTTTAATTAATTTTCTTTAAATTGACTTTTCAGTTATAGTCTTTAAAATGCCTGGAAGGAATTTTGAACTGATAGTCTTGTAACTGTGATAATCCTATAATAATGCATTTAGTTCAGACTTCTCCTATGAAAATTTTTGTTTAAGAATGCTTAGCTGAAAGTTTGTAGGAAATTATTTCCTAATTTTTAGTTTAACTGTGTTTTGAAAATTATAGATAATAATAAAGTATCTTTCTTTGGGACCTCTCATTTTTAAAATAATCTTTTTATTTTGGAGTAGTTTTAGATTTACAAAAATAATGCAAATACAGTAGAGTTTCCATATCTCCTAACCTCATTCCCCCCCAATTATTAACATCTTCTTATATTAAATATAATGTACCTTTACATTATTATTTTCATGTGTCACAAATAATGAAACAATATCAATACATTATTATTAACACAAGTTAACACTTAATTAAGTATCCCTTGGTTTTTACTAAGGAAAAACCAGAGAAACTGCATTATCCCTTCCAGAATACCATATTGCATTTTGTTATTGCTATGGTCTGCATGTTTGTATCTCACACAAAGTATCAGATGTTGAAATCGTAATGTCCAGTGTGATGGTATTAGGAGATGGAGTTTTGGGAAGTGCTTACTTTAGAAGAGCAGGGCCCTCATGAATGGGATTAGTGATTTTATAAAAGGGACTCCTGAGAGACCCCTGTACCCTCCACCTGTGAGGATACAAGAAGTCTAAGAACCAGAAGAGGTCCCTCCCCCAACCATACAGGCACCGTGATCTGGGACTTCCAGCATCCAGACCTGTGAGAAATAAATTTCTGTGGTTTATAAACTACCTAGTCTATGGTATTTTGTAATAACAGATTGAACAGATTAAGACAGTTGTAATGTCTCTGCAGACTTCTCTTAGCTATAACTTTCACAGACTTTCCTTATTTTGATGATATTAAAAAGTTTTTAAGAGTACTTGTCAGGTATTTTGTAGAATTTCCCTCAACTGGGAATTGTTTGGTGTTTTTCTCATGATTAGTCAGGGGTTATGAGCCTTTGGGAGGAAGACTATAAATGTAAAGTGTCATTTCTTGATATATCATATCAAGAATATATATTATCAATTTGACTTATCACTTCTTCACCTGAGGTAGTGTTTGTCAGGTTTTTCCACTGCAGTTAGTTACTGTATTTTCAGACCATAAGATGCACCTAGATTTTAGAGGAGGAAAATAGGAAAAAAATTTCGAAGCAAAAAATGTGGTAAAATATCTAATAACATAAATAACATAATATTTCACCAGTGTAAATGTAAACAACTCAACAGCAGCATTAACAACCATTATCCCTCTCAAATTTGGGGGTGCGTCTTATAGTCTGAAAACACGGTACTCTTACTCTCCTTTCAGTACCCCTATTCTTTGGGAGGAAGTATGACACATGGCCCATACTTAGAGTGTGGAGTTATGTTCCACTTCACTGAGGACTAAATGTCTACATAAATTATTTGGAATCTTTCTAGGTGAGATATTTGTCTATTCTCCTTATTTATTTAAATATGGGATATTGTATATTTATTTTATACTATGTCCATTTAAAAAAACTTAAAATGAATTTGTCTTGATTCAGGAAAAGAAACTGGCTAGGAGACAGGAAATTACATGTTGATGTGAGAAACAAGGATTAAAACCTAAAGTTACTGCCTGGAGAAACCACTTCTAGAAGCAGAAGATAGGCCAAAGGATTAAGTAAATTAAAAGAAAAACAATTTTGAATTATTTTGATTTACTCCAAATTTGACTGGGGTGTTAGGGCTAGAGCTTGTTATTTTCCCCCCAACACCTATTTTTTCCTCTTCCTCTGAAGTAACCACACCCCTGATGCTTACTGAGTTTAAGACAACCAGAATAAAGACTGTTTCCCCATTTGCAGTGTATTTATGTGTGGCCCTGTGACTAAGCTCTGACTACTAGAATATTAAGAGAATTGATGCTTGTGACTACTGGTTAATTCTTTAATGATTAGGAATGCAAACATGTGGAGAGTAATTTGGAGCTATGTTGGGGCTGCAGTGTGTTAGGCAGTAGTCTGGGAACGAGCCATAAAATAGGTGGATGGTGGGTGTTTGACACTGAAGCCACCAAACCCAGCCTGGACAGCAGTACTTGGACTATCAATTACCTGGTCTTCACCTGACCAGGAGCAACAAACCTATATACACTTTAGGCATCTAAGGCTCTTTCTACTTAAAACATGTGAGAGCAGCAGTTTCTCTTTCTCAGAGAGACTGTAAGATACTGGGAGACCTTTAAAAATGTCGTGGCTGAACACTGTTACTGAAAGGCCTCTCAGGATAGTTCGTTTTCCCTGGACAGTCCCTTTAGAGGGCATATTAAAATCCAAGGCTAAACCTTTACAATGGCCCTCCCCAGTATGGGGCCTGGGATCAAGGCTTACGTACAATTGTGAAAAGCATTACACTTAATTTCAGATTTTTAGAAAGTTCCTAAAGTATTGGTTCTAACTGAAAGATAGATTCTTTTCATTCTCTACTTATTGGAAATATTCACATTATGTTTAAGTTAGTCTGTAGAGCTACATTAGAAAAGATATAATTAATCAAGAAATGTCTAAGAAGCAATAAGGATATGAATTTATTCCCAGTCTTACTGGCTGGTGAACAATTTTGAATTATATTAGATGATACAAGTGATGTTTTAGGATGAGAAATTGCAGAACTAACTTATCTCAAAGTAAATGTCAGTTTGGATAAATGTGTTTCACTATAATAGTCTAAGTATTTTTTTTTGTATGTATTATTTGTTGCTAGTGTCCAAAATTTAGCATTTCATGGTACTTAAATATTTCTATTTGCATTATTGCTGAGAAGAGATTTGTCCACAAGCTTTTCTGACTCAAGTGGATTTAACCTAAATCCAAAATTTAATTACAAACAAGGTTGTTGTATTTATTGACTCATGCTTATGAATTTCAATTGGGTAGAAACACACCATGGATGGAAGCTCCCCACTTACAGATTAGGAAACATTAATTCAGATATTTCAGTGTACTTAAAAAGGATTCAAATCACAGAGTTTCAGTATTTTTATTTTTATAGCCCTGTCTGGCATAACACATTTTTTTCCATGTTATCTAATTGTCAGGATTTAATGGTGGAAATAAAGGTATTAGAGCACACTGATTTAGAGTATTCCCAAGGAAGTTCATATAAAGATCTGGTCATTCCAAAAACTTTGTAATTCAGAATATCTTGAGTTTTACTAAATTCATACCAAGATTTTTGTTCTGTTGTCCTTTGTGTGTTAATTGTCAATACAACAACTTTAGTTAGTGCAAAAGGCCTTAGATGATTATCTTGATCCTTGGAACTTCCAAGACATTACCCTTCTGCCCCAACACAATAGATAGACATTCTGTGATAGATGCAAATACAATATCCACAGCTACATTTAATTGCATAATTTGTATTAGATGCCAGGTGTGGCTACTGCCTGCAGAGTTTAAAACAATCCAGTATAATCTAATCAGCATGATCACTGAATCTTTATTAGTCTTTGGTTAGTTATCAATTAGCATGCAAAGAAATCCATCTCTGTGCTCTTATCTTTCATTGATGTACCTTTTTAAAGTTCCTCCAGAGAAATTTAGAGGAAACTAGAAAATAAATTCTCAATTCCTTGAAAATCTGACTCTACACACATCTTCTGATAATTTGACTCTGCATTGAACATTCTTCAGTTTTTACTAATATATGCCTTTGGTGGTGCATATAGAGTGGGCTAACTTTAGCGTGCACCTGACATTTTGTTTTTAAATATTCTAGTTACAATTGAAAAGAGAATGGAGGACCTATACTTTCTCTTCCTCCATCTTTTTTTTTAATACCATTTGGAGATATCAGGGCATCTTAGTTCTAACTCTTTCACTAATAGGTGAGTGTCAAATCACCTTACCTCTTTATGCCTCAATTTTCTTATCTGTAATATAAAGAGATTTGACAAGAATCTTTTTTAAAGCCCCTTAGGACTTAAAAGTCATTGAAATTAATGAGTAGATATAACTAAAGTTAGAGCCTTTCATTCAAAGCATTTTGAAGATGTTTTCTAACAGTTGTTACTTTCTTGGTGGGGACCATATACAACTTTTGTGTGTTCGGAAACACCACATCTTTTAAATGGTTTAGCCTTCAAGGTCACTTCCTGGTTGTGTCCGTTGTATCAATGTTGTGAAAAATTACCACCAACTTAAAACAG
The DNA here is from genome assembly GCA_004024845.1 of Tonatia bakeri. Taxonomy (NCBI): domain Eukaryota; kingdom Metazoa; phylum Chordata; class Mammalia; order Chiroptera; family Phyllostomidae; genus Tonatia; species Tonatia bakeri. The sequence goes on along the minus strand of PVIA01004904.1, from coordinate 105,005 downwards.
CACCAACTAATCTTACATCTGTGGATGTCAAAAACCCAAAATGGGTTTCACAGGGCCACTAAGAGTCAATGGGAGGTACGTGATGCTTTGGCTCATGGCTTCTTCCTCCATCTTCAAAGCCAGTGGTCTAACTAACATCTTCAAATCTCTCTCTCTCTCTCTTTCTGTCCCTCCCATACCTGATTTGCTCTTATAAATAATTTGGAAATGACACTGGACCCACCTGGATAATCCAGGACAATTCTTCTATTTTAAGACGCTTAATCACATCTACAAGTCTATGGGAGACTATTCTGTATAGCGTGGACCCAGACAGGACCCATGTCCACAGATAGGTTCTCTCATGGGGAATCAGGCCTGCATTGTACCTAGACTGCTATGAGATTTGGCTTTTGCTAAAACTCTCTCACCCTGACTTGTGGCAACCAACATTTCCTGCATAAATTAACTTCCTAAAATCTATGCTAAACCTTCCAAGAATGTGTGTAACCAGTTCAACCACTTTTCCCTTTGCATTTGTAAATTTCCTTCTTCTGTGATGTGATTAGTGGCATCCTCTCCTTTGTTTTCTGTAAAAGGCAACCACCTAAAGGGAACATGTGCACAGTAAATATGCATAGAACCATCATGTAATGTGCCTAGAAAAGCAATAAAAGGTTGCCAAGACAAAGGCCGACGTTTTTCTCCTCTTGAGAGAGAAGCCGCCCCATCCCTTTTCCTCCACAGGACTCAATAGTCCGTGTGAATTTGTCTTGTATCTCATCCACAATGTCATGGACCCCACAAGCCAGGGTCCGTATCACAAGTCCCCTTTGCCACACAAGGTAATATATTCACAATTTCTGGGGTAAGGATGTAGCCTGTTTGGGGAGTCAGTCTTCTGTCTACCACTCTAGTGAACCCCAGCCCTCTTGCTTGACTTTCCTTTATGAAATTACTATTACTAACTCAGTCTCTTGGTGAATATTGCTTCTTAAAATTGGATGTTTTTTCCAATTTCCCAGTTTGTTTCTCTTCCTAAAAACAATCAATCACAAGTGAAATAGGTAAAAGAAAATAAAAATGACAAGCATAGGAAAGTTTTAACAGTTGGGAAATCTATAGAATTTTCAGTCATGGATCTTGGTCTTTATTTCTTTATTACCCAAGTTAGCTGCTAAGTGGTATGGAGACACCACTCCTCAGAGGTGGTCCTAGAAGCATGCCTTATAGCTCAGGCTCATGCTCAAGAGAGATTTGGGAGGGAAAAAGACAAAAACTGCAAGTTGAGTCTGTCCGAGGCATCCTTATTCACATTTGGAAGATGGAGAGAGGAAACTGTATAATACCCTCTTAGATTTTCTTTAATGAAGAACATTTTATCATCTGGTGTCAGCATCCCTTTCTTGGTTCAAATGCCAGACATAAAATCTCCTTTCTTCCTAGAGCTGCCCTTACTCACTGTTTGGAACTGGTAACTGTAGGACTACTTTACTCCTTCAGTGTAATTCGTGCTAGTTTCCTTACTTATTTCTTTAATGTTTCAAATCTATAAATTGTATCTAAATTTAATGTCTTTTTGTTAGTCAAACAGTAAAATTTGATTATCCTTGTGCACCAAGTGCCTATTACTCTCATCTGAGTTTCTTTCTCAAACACAGCTATCATTAATTGACAAATACCTTTGAGACTTTTTTTTCTGTATATTTATATAGGTTTCTGTATATATAAGCCCATAGAGATGTAAACTTCTTCTTTGTGGACTTTTTAATTAGTGAAACCATATACTGTGTATATAATCCCAAAACTTTTTTTCACTTATATATTTGGGATATAAGTCAATGTCCTGATACAAAGGGTGGGGGTAGCAAAAAAACCACAATTATCTTCTGGAGGGCAGGCCCCTTATAATACAGGCTTCCCCTGCTAGGTGAGTGTTCTAGGAACTCACCTGTTTCAGTGTACCAGCTGGCATTGTTGTGAGAGGCTGGCTTTGGCTTCAGTGATTTTCTTTCTTTCTGTTTTTTTTTTTTTTTTTTTTTTTTTGAAGAGTCTTTTAACAAGTTTGCCCATTTCATGACAGGTGAGTTACAAGCACACCTGCCCACACTGTGCTGAGTGTTCAGCAGTTTCTGAATAAAAATGGCATGACCCCGTGCCCCACCCTCCCTGTTCACCTGATCTCATCCTGAGTGACTCCTTTGTTTCCCCAGATGAAAAAGTCCTCAAAGGGAAACATTTTGCATAATGTGGAAGACATAAAACAAAAATAGATAGGAGCACTTAAAAGGCATCAAAATTAATGAGTCAAAAATGGTTTTGAGAAGTGGAGAAAAAGTTTTGATAGGTGTATTGCATCAAATGCAGAGTACTTTGAAGGTGACTGAAGTTTAAACATGCAAGAATAAATAAACAATTTTTATAAGTAAATTCTGGGTTTCTTTGGGTCTCTCCTCGTATATTGATTTGATGCATTCTTTATATTCCCTGGTAGAGATGCACTACCACTTATATAATCATTTCTTTGTAAGATGAACATATGGTTATCAATATTAATCTGTTATAATCATTAGGGAAATGAAGATCTTTTTATATCTCTAGGACGGAATTTCCTGATTAAAATATAGCATATATAAAATTAGGACACACTGCTGTATTACACTTTAAAAGGTTGAATTACTTTCCAACTCCTCTTGTCAGTGGATAGAATATGTGTCTCTTCAAATTTCAACCACACTTACCCATCAAATGGATGAAAATGGTATCTCATTGTTTTATATTTATAGTTCAGTGGCATTTCTTTTCTTCTGTATTGCCTTTGTTCTCATTTTTATTAGTAGGTTTTTATTCTTAATTGAAAGAATTCTTTTACATATTCTACATGTAAAAGACAAGCCCAGGCAATTGCTTGTTTTTTAACTTTCTTAATGGCAGTTTAGCTTTTTGTAAAGCTAAAGCCTTCTACATCTTACTAAAATCAAATTTACAATATTTCAATTATGGCTTTTACATTTTGTCTAGTGTTTAAGGAGACCTCTTTTGGCCTACGAATATATGGAACTCTCATTCTGTGATGTTTTTTACATTTAGCTAAGTTAACAGTCTGTAATTAATTTTTTGCCTTATCAGAGACAAGTAATCTTGTCTTAGTCTCTAAAGTAGCAGAAACAAGAATTTAACCTAAACAATAGACAATTAGTTTTCTATTTCTGCTGTAACAAATTACTAAAAATGTAGCAGCTGGGAACAACATAAATTTATTAACTCTCAGTTCCATAAGGTCCAAAGTATTGGTATTGATAGCATTTCTCATTTGGGTCCCCCACTTAGTTTCACAGGCTGAAGTCAAGGGTCCACAGGGCTGTCTCCTTCCTGGAGGCACTGAAGATGAACTTGCTTCCCAGTTCATTCAGCTTGTTGGGAGAATTTAGTTCCTTGGGGTTGTAGGGCCACAGTTTCTTTTCTTTTCTTTCTCTTTTTTTTTTTTCAAACTGTAAAAGAGTTTATTTAGAAGGTCACAGAGGTAGAAGTAAGCTGTAAAATAAATGGGCTCGGGAAATAAGTTACAAAGGAAAAAGAAGGGCCTTTGGAGCTTAAGAGAGAGGAAGGTAAAGTTAATGTGCCTGCAGGGGCAAGAAGAGGGGAAGAAGAAAGGCATGGGCATGCCCTACAGGGAGAGCTGCCAAGGTTTCTATTTCTTTGTTGGCTGTCAGCCACAAGTCTTCCAGCTTCTTCAGACCCCCTGGATTCCTTGTCATGTTGCCTCTTCCATCTTCAAGAATGTGATTTTGTTCTTCAAATCTTCCCCTTCTCTCATGTCTTCAGTCCCCAGCTAGAGAAAGTTCTGTGACTTTAAGGACTCATAAGATTAGATTGAGATCACCTGGATAATCCAGGATACTCCTTATTACAGGGTTCATAAACAATTATATCTGCAAAGTCCTATTTGTCATGTAGCAAAATATTCACAGGTTCTTGGGACTACGGCAGGGACATTTTTTTCAGGGGCCATTGTTTAACTGCTATTGTGGCACAGTGATACTTAAGTTGGGCACCGTCTTATTAATTATTCCAACTGGCTTATGCTTTGCTTATTGATAGACCTAATTCAAAATGACTTTTCTTGCTTTTGAGAACTTTTCCGTATCTATGGGAATTTCTTCTGGGCTCTTGTATACTTGAGAGGAATAGCTTGAACTCACAGCCCATTTACAGAACTGAAATGTTTGCTGTAGCCCACTGAAGGGCTTGCAAATGGTCAGGACAATTTCGTCTCATTCTTCTTATCTTCTCTCACCCTACCAACCATGGGAGCAGCCTCTGGGAATGCACAGAGTGATGCTAGAATATGTACTTTTTGCCAAGAGAAGGGGAAAGAGCTTTTCCTCATTGAAAAACAGGACAAAAATAAAGGCATATAATGACACATATTACCTCAAACTGTTGAGTTAAACATATTGAGATATTTTTTATGCAGAAATTTCCCATGCATGTGTAGTTTTGGAGCTTTTTTTGTATAACTGTTGAACTTCAATCCACATATTTATCTGTACTTTTATTTTCCACTCAAAAATATGTACTAGAGGTTTTACACATCAGCACATATAAATACCATATTTATCATACCGATGGAAATTTCAATATATCTACTGGTGAAAAGCAAATATGAGTTGTTTTTTTTTAAATCCTCATCCAAGGACTTTTTTTTTCATTGCTTTTAGAGAGGAAGGGATAGGAAAACAGAGAGACAGAGAAATATCAATGTGAGAGAGAAACACTGATTGGTCTCCCTGTCGCATACGCCCTAACCAAGGATTGAACCTACAACCTGGGTAGGTGCCCTGGCTGGGAATTAAACCCACTACCCTTCCATCTACAGGACAATGCTCCAACCAACTGAACCACACCAGCCAGGGCAAGTCTACTGAGTTTTTATGACTACATTTTAAAAAGAAATTTACCTGTGACTGTGATCAAATAAAGTACTAAATGTGAATGCCTCCATGATCGTGAAAGTCATTGCACATGTAAAACATACAAATATGTCTGTTTGTTGGTTCGGCTATTGTAGTAGTCCAGGGTAATTTAAAGTATAGGTAAAATGAACAACATGTAGTTATTAGATCTTCTATATATGAACTTAGTTTTTTGTAATGTACTTCAAATAGACATTCAATTTTTGTTTTGATCAGAACTCTCTCTTTCCCATAATTACTTATTTCACTTTTTAGACTGAATTATTTTCAACAATTTTTTTTTAAAAAGGAATTGGTTATCAAAACATGTTTTGTGTTAGAATTTCTATTATTGTTTTAAAAGGAACATATGTCACAATTCAATTTTCTTAAAAACTACTTATTTAATAAGTATTTAAATGATTTTATATAGTTTAAAATATTTAAACAAATTTGTTATTGTTTATGATAGGAGGTAGTCCTTTGGTTAACATAACATTTTTCAATCAATTTCATTAACAAATCTAAAAAGAGCTCAATAACATTTGTGATCTTCCTATTGTTTTAGTCCTTGATACATGTATCTCACATAAAATACTAGTGGCATTTTCAATACATGCTCTTTGTGAAAAGTAAAGCCAAAAATACCTATAGCTTTTCAATCCCTATTAGCATAAAAATTTTCTTTCTCTCTCTCCACCTATATATACTGTATAGTATGTACATAATGTCATATAATATTTTGTGTATGTATATGTAGTTAAGGGGTCATGTGGTATGTATGTATGTATGTGGTATGAATGTATATGGTAGCATGGATGCAGACATGTATCTATACACATACATGATGTATCTATATACATGTATATATCTATGCATGTGCATGTTTGCTTGTGTGTATTATGTGTGTGATGGTATAAATATATGTGCAAGTGTGTATATCTAAGTGATTTAAAAAAATATTGTAAGTTCCCACATTAAATTATATAAATTTAGAGTAGTAATTGATAAGTGAAGGCTTCCATAGAGTGTCATTTTATTTCATCCGTTTTCTTCATTCAAACAGACATATTAAAGGACCATTGTATGCCAGGTGCTGAGGTAGACATAGACAGTACAGTGATGGGCAGTATGTACATGGACCCTGGTCTGATAAATCTTAGAGTCTTGTGGGGAAGACATTCATTAATGAAGATGGCATAAGTGCTAGCAGAATATAGCATTCAACAAGGTGAGTTTGAAGGAACCATGGGTGTTGGGGAAAGTTTCCCTGAGGTCGTCAACTGTGAGCTGAATCCTAAGAGATAGATAATAACAATTAAAGATAAAGAGGGTAGGGAGTAAGGGAGAGGGGAGAGAACTATTTATGAAGAAAAAATAGCTTTGCAAAGTCCCTGTATATGGATGGAATATGGACATAGTGGAGAAATAGGCAATATGGCTTAAGGTGAAACCAGAGAATGAGGCAGGAATAGTCTGCAGAGTTGTGGTTATGGCTATAGAAGAGATTTAAGAAGGAAAACAACATGATTACAATTGCATTTTGTGAAGCTCACCCTTGCTCTCTTGTGGGGATAAATTGATGGAAGCAAAGGCCAGAAGTGATGTTGAGAGACTAGTTAAGAGGCCATTATGAACATCTTAGAAACACTGGTGTGACTAAAATTAGGATTACATAGAAACAGAACTATAAAAATATGGCTCAAAGTAGAGTCAAAGTGTTTCGAAGATGTCTCTAAGTAGTTAGCTTTGATCGGTTTTGTTTGATGTAAAGTAGTATTTTATTTGCTGGGCAGTAACTGTTCTGAAATTTTGCCAAAAGGGAGCTTTAAACAGAACAGTGCACCTCACTGGATAAACAAAATTTTTCAAATCTAGTTAAATTTGCTACCCAGTAAATGCTAATTCAAGATTAAAATATGGTCCATGGTACTTCTTTTTGGAATAGCCATTTATTAAGAACAATATTTCTAAACAGCATTTTAATATGGAGTTTTTTTTAGTTGACACTCTGAGGAAACTAAAAATCTTCTGACAATATGTATAATTTTCTAAAATTTTAAATAACAGGTTTTCTCTCTTTTTTAAGCACACATCCTCTTGGAACAATTAGATGGGCTTATTATGAAAAATTGCTTCTATTTTAACTAATTTTATTCAAACTTGGAGCCAACACTTTATGTAAGAATTAAAAGTATTTAAAAATAATATCTCATGCCCTTATCAAAAATGGCATATGCTTGTTTGCCACATTTTTAAACCCAATTTTTCTAATTTTCATCTAATCAAATGTAGAAATGTGTCTGTTTTTTTTTTTTCACTTCATTGATTTGTCCCCTTACTCTAACAGAATCAGAGGGGTAAGTGTGCATTTTTTAGCTCCCTTTGCTAATCCGTTCTGATGCAAATATAGTTTCTCTCCTCTGGTTCCACTCATTTAGATGTATTATTATTTGCCTCTACGTCTGTCAGTCAGCCTCTCATTTATTCATCCCTCTCACTTATGGAAGATGTTGTCTCTTCCCCTTTCTCAACATCCCACCATATTCTTAAGAGATTTCAATCCATCAACAAACCTTCACATCCTTGGCTTTACTTAAATCCAATGCCTTCAGTTTCTGCTATCTGATCCTCCTTAGGAACCTGTGCAGTATTAACTCCAAGTCATAGTCCTCTCTATTGTAACTATGTATGTTTCTCAAGTTCTCACTCCACTATACTTGCTGTTCAATTTCAAACATAACTCTCGTGTTAGTTAATCGCAAACTCCCTCGATTTTCTCTCAGACATCTGGCAGCAGCCCACCTCCCAATCCTTCCCACATGATACTCTTCCTTCTTTTTCACCTTGGAGGTCACCATCTTCAATTCTTAAATTCTGTTTTGTACCTTCTTTTGACCACAAAAATGTAATCACAAATTCCAATGCTGGGTCAAAAATCTGCAGTTTTAAATAGAAATTTTTTAAAAATTTTCTTTATTTTTAGTGAGGGAGAAGGGAGGGAGCAAGAGAGGGGGAGAAATCTTGATGTAAGAGAGAAACATCTGTGGGTTGCCTCTCCCACGCCCCCAAACCAGGGACCCATCTACCACCCAGGTGTGTACCCAGACTGGGAAGGAATCAGAGACCTCTCAGTCTGTGGAATGTTACCAACACACCAAGTCACACCAGTCAAGGGCTAAAAATCTGCATTTTATGCTCCCTTATGTGGACAGCTGAAAAATTGCTTAGATTCATGGTCTCAAATGCAACATCACTCTCAGCACTTTCTGTTGATTCTTTCATTTGTCCTTACCCATGTTTGCCTCATATCCTCCTTGAAAATCATTCCAAATGTTCTCTCTCACACTTTTCAAGCCATCTTTTACCTGTGCACATTCTTTCTCAATTGATGATCTTGCTGCCTATTTTAAGGAGAAAACAAATCAACAGATGATTTTTTCTTAGCTTCTCTCTTTACACCATCCTAAAGTGCATCCTATAGCTGAGGTACAGCATGCTCTGCACTAATCCCTCCACCTGAACATTTTATTTCCTTTTCATCTCCCATTTTCCTTTCTTGTTGCCTGCCTCAGCCTCCTCCCTCCTGCATCCTAAAAATCTCCCTTTTTATTGTCTTCTGGACTATAAGCATGCTTATTTCTCTCAATCTAAGGAAAGAAAGAATCCAAATAATTCAAACAACATGAAGATGCTTACTTTATGTCCTCTAACATCACTTGATTTGTATCTTATTCTTCTCATACATTTTTTGCCACACAGAAACCAAAGTCACTGTCTCTACTACTTTACTCCTCAAACTTTGTATAACCCACTGAAATCAGGTTTCAGATTCTTTCAATTTTCAAATCTAATGAAGAACTATCAGTTTCATTCCTAACTGAGGGTAATATTCTCTTTTTTTCTGTATTATTTAAAATTTTTTGCTTGCAAGTAACATACTAACTCTCAAGAGAAATATTTCAAAATGAATTGGAAGACTCAGGAAGCAAACTCAGAAATAGACATATACCAGGACTACCCAACAGCTTTGTCAGGTCACCACGTACAGAATGAATGAAATACTATATAATATTTCCTGTTTTGAATCACAGTGCTAAGATTCAAAGACTTGGGGAAGGAAATTCAGTTGGTCTATCCTATGTCATGGTCTTGTCCTTTGTTGGCCAATTATGGACCAAATAAGGCAGAACGGATTTGGCAAGTAGATAGTCCCACCCATAGAAATAGTTAGATATCAATAATCAGTAATTCAAAGACATTTTAAAGTAAATTAGACAATGATATATATTTAAGATGACATTCTGTTCATCAGAGTACAGAATACACTTCTGGTAAGAAATTAGTTGATATGTTTGGGTAGTTTCTAATTTGTTTTTACAATATAATCATATAAGCTCAGGGTTTCAAGCATCTTAAACATTGTCTAGAAATCTCATAAGCTAGCTCCTTGTGATTAGCTAAGGATATCAATTATGATCACAGTAGGTTAACGGGAATGTAAATGCAAAGCAATTTGCATTGTGATACAAAGTACTTACACCTTTTTTTTTTTAACTTCTGTAACTAGCTTAGAGATTGGAGCATTCTGGAAAATTTCAAAACATACATAGTTTCTTAAGATCTTGCAAGAACTAGCAGTGAAGCCACAGTCCAATGTACAGATGAGTCAAACTACTAAGAGGAGCAGACAGCTCTGTGTTAGTTTCCTGTGTCCCCCTAATAAATTATCACAAAGTTGGCATAAAAAACACTCACATTCATTATCTTACAGTTCTGAAGGTCACAAGTTTGAAATGGGTTTTACTATTCTCAGCAGTTGTGAATCTTTTCTGGAGACTTTAGGGTGAAGCCATTTCCTTGCTTTTTCTAGCCTCAGGAGGCTGCCCACACGTCTTGGCTTGGGGCCCTTGCACCAGCTTCAAAGCCAGCCGCGTAGCATCTTCAAATCTTCTTTTCTGACCTCTGCTTCTGTTGCCACATCTCATCTTCTGACTCTGACTCTCCTACCTCTTTTCCTCATAAGGCCCCTTGTGATTATTTTGGGTCCGTGTAGATAATCTAGAATAGTCTTTCTACCTCAAAATCCTAATTTAATCACACCTGTGAAGTCCCTTTAGCCATGTAGGGTACCATAGGCACAGAATCTGGAGGTTTAGAGTGTGGGCGTCTCTGGAGTGCCGCCATTCTGCTTGTCACAGGTTCCCCACAAAGGTTCTGCTGCTGGCTACCTTGTTGCAGTACAAACATTGAGCGCCGAAAGTGTTGTCGCTGTTTCGGTTGTAAAACAAGGCGAGTCCTGCAACTCTATGGCCAGACACACAGGCAGGCAGTGTGGAATTGAAAACCATGGTGGAAGGCTAGGGAAAAGGTATTTCAGTGACAAGTGTACTACAAAAATATGTGAGAGGGAGTTAACACAAACAAAGAGTGGTGAGAAGAGAAATGTGAAAAGAAAAGAAACTGAGATAACTTACCTCTTAGTTGCCTGGAAAGTTTCATTGTTCAGAGCATCACATTTATAGGACTCACAATTCAATCGAGGTGTTACTATATTTAGCTATTTCACAAGGCCCTGCATTTAGAAGGCAGAATTATCGCAACAGAAAATGTCAGAGCCGAGAAAGACTTTCAATATTTTCTAGTGTAAGTTCACTTTACACAAAGGAAATTGAGGTCTACATTTTTCAAGAGTTTAAGAAAAGTTACACAGTTACTTGGTGCCAAAGGCAGGATTTAAACCCAAATATCCTGATTTAAAGTTCATGACTCTTGCCACATTCTCCTCTAAGACTTCTTTTCTCTCCCAGTAGGAAATAATAAAACTTTCCTTTCCTTAGGAAATATAAAAACTTTCTTTTTCAATCATGAAAGATTTTCTGTCTCTTTTTCCTCCAAGAGTAGTGTGGAAAAGTCTTTCTTTTTTTTTTTTTACATAAAAGTGAGGGCTAGATTTAACCTGAACTGCGTAGAATGTTTTTCCTTGGCGTAATGCTGTATCTCTCTACTACCGTGTTTTGTAGGAACCTTCACATCTTCCACGTTATTGTCCTTGTGTCTCATTTGGAGACTGTGAGGCCAGTCTCTTCATCACTGAGTACCTGTCCCGGTGACACTTGCCCTTGAGATATATTAGGGGGAGCAAATGTCCTTGAACCAGAAGTAATTACTCACACATTGCCATGGTGACATTTAAACTCCAGGATTTGTTTTTTTTTCTCTTGGATTTTATAAACTATTTCTGTGAATTTTATACTTACTGGATTTCAACTTAGTTAATGTCCATAAAGTAAATAATAATAATAGTAATTATTATTTTATGTCATTAGGGGTTTTAAGTGAAAAAAATTTACACTTGACTCATAGCACAGTACCAAACTGTGCAATTATAGCCGTATGGTAATAGAAAAAATGATAGAAATACTGCTTTCTAAATTATTTTCGTCTCTGACCAATCTCTGTTTTTCATCAATATTACCCATTATTGTCATCAGTTTCAGCATTTGATTTTTAATTAGGGTTTTAATGTAACAATATATTGATTTTTTCAGCTTCTTCTTTGGCACCTGTAAATACAGCTTAGTTCTTCCAAATTTGAGTTAAAACTTGAGCTCTCACAAAATTGAGAGCTGCAAGAAAGTAAGGCAAACATTTTATATCAACAAAAGAAATTTTGAAAATTACACAGCTATTAGATATAACTACTTTCAATATCAATACATGAAAGTTATTAGAAAACATATTAGTTGTCTTCCATACATAGTTTGAAATGTAGAATAAGATGACTGAATACCTTTTTTTAATAATCAAAATCATTTCCTGCTATTTTGAGTTTTTGAAACTGACAGAATTAATAACTAGATGAGAAATGAAGATTCAAAAAAGTAATAATAAGGTAAAATTTTATTTCAAGGAGCATAATACCAAAATAAAAATGTTATCCTTGATATGGACTACTCAAACCCCAATATATTGTCAGACATTGATAAACCAAGATTAGCTTAATGTTTGGGGCCTTAGGATCAGATATTTTCTGGAAAAACCAACTTTAAAACCAGACCTCAAAGAATTCCTTCAGGTAAGAGTCTAAAGAACTAATTTTCCCAAATCACTGATCACAAAGGAAAAGATGACAGGAGAATGAGTCATAAAGTCACATCTCAGCAACACCTGCAGATTGTAAAGTTTTCATTATGGAATGTAGAATAAATGTTGAATATGTTTAAAGAACTGAAAGTATAATAATTAAAATCTAAGAGAGTATGAAAATTGAAAATGAACATTTAAAAAAAGAAATTAGAGAATTTATTAGACAATTAACTAAATAAAGAGTAAATAAACATGAGCAGAAAAAGAATTAGTAAACTGGTAGACTAAAAATATATACAGAATTTAAATCATGGAGTTAAAAAATGGTGGAAATTATGAAAGACAATGAAAACAAAATGAGAATATTTAATAGACATCTAGTCAAATTTTAGGAGAAAATCATGTATCAATAAAGAATATATAGAATATGAGTAACATACATGTGAACAAGTTGGATTTATCACAGACATGCAAATATATTTTAGCATTAGAAAACTTTTAAGGTACTTCAGCACAGTAACATTAAAACAGAAAAAGAAACACAGGAGATGCAGATAATTCTCTCTACTGACACTGAAAGACTATATTGAACGGTACTTGGCAGGCTCCAGATTGCTGAAGGAGGAGCAAAGGCTAAGTAGCTGCCATGCCCCCCTCCCAGCTAACCGCAAGCTTTGTTACAGGAAGACAAACAGAGAGAGGAGAAACCTAAAACCTAGAATTGAAATGTAGTTTGGACTTTGATAACCACACATGACTGTATATTTTATATAGTTAATTGAGACTGTTCTGTGACTTAAAGCCCTTGAAGCATCTATTTTCCATTTTCTGTCTTTGAAAGAGTAGAACCACAAAGAGGTTTTAAAGTGCCAAGAAAAGACAAAAACAAAGTGGTTTTGTGTTTACTTTCACCAGTCATGCATGTTCATAATGGTTACACCACAGAACAATAAAAATCAGTGAATTAGAATTACATATGTCAAGAGAAATGACTCATGAATGTGATAATGTCAAGAAAAAAATAGAAAGAATGAAAAATTGTAGTGTTAGAAATACAGAAATAGTGACAATTAAACCCAGATCAGAAAAAGTGTATTTAGTAAGATTTTATTGTACATATAAGGAAAGTTCACAAGAATGATGTCAGAAGAATGGTGGCATGAGAGATCACCATGGTTTCTCCTGAAGTTTCAATAGTTTGAACAGCTGTAATTCAACAAAGGATTCCATGCTCAATGCAAAACACATCTGAGAGATTGGCAAATTAAAACTTCTAAAGGTAGGCAAGTGGGTACGAACTAGGAAGCTGAGACAAGTCACAGACACAGCCCTGCATCTTGAAGCTCACTGCAGGGCTCAGCCTGGAGACCGGGGTGGGGGGGATCAGGATGTGGCTGGTACTTCCTTCAGCCAGGAGGAGCAAAGTGATTTAGTCAGCATTTCTGCAGAAGTGCACAGTATAAGCTGCAACTGAGCCCAGGGCCCTGGGCAGAAACTAAGCACAAAAATGCAGCCACAGCTGTATGACAATCAGAATTCTAGACAGAGAAACAAAGGCATAGAGCCTGGCCACCTTCCTTAACTTCCCAGAGCTTACCCCCTCACACTACATGTTGGGTTGCCTAGTACATTACCTGCAAACTCAATAACTGTTACTACAGAAATACTTTGTTGCAGAGCAAAGAGTACACTCTGTGACTAATCCCAGAGCCAAGTGGAGACTCAGGAGGGACTCCATGGAAGTGCGAGGTCACCACTGCTGGGCGGGCAAAGCAACAAAGAAGGTGGCTGGCTTCCTTCAGTTCACCCCACACCCAGACATTGCAGCCAGATGCTACTAGCAGTGCATCATCAGAGTATAGTATTGGGATTTCACAGATTTAGAGCCCCATCTGAATTCCCCTTCAGGGTTTGTCCCTTGGGACCAGGGCAACAGGATCACAGTAGAGAGATGCCCACCTTCCCAGGGAGCACAGGCCATTTTCTACCACCTTGCAAACATCTGAAAAGCCAGAGAAGTGCAAGAGAGCTAAAAACAAACAACAACAAAAACAATAACCCTTATGATTCACTGTACCTACTGGAAAATAATAGAAACACTTATAAATCTGCTAAAAAAAAAAAGCCACTCATACATAGATATCTAGCCAGAGAAGGATCCCATCAAATACTATGAATAACCAAGGTAATGAGGCAATTTAGAAAGAAAATGAAAAATCTCCAGGAAGTAAATTTATAGACAGAGAAATATGTGATTTAAATGACAAGGAATTCAAGATTGCAGTTTAGAAAAAACTCAGTGAGATGCAAGTAAACACAGATAAGCAGTTTAATGATCTCAGAAGCCAAATCAACAAACAAGACTGTCACTTTCAAAAAGAACCAAACAGCCCCGGCTGGTGTGCTCAGTTGGCTGGAGTGTTGCCCCATATAGCAAAAGATTGCAGGTTTGATTACCAGTGAGGGAATTTACCTGAGTTGTGTGTTTAATCCCTGGTCAGGGTGCATATGGGAGGCAACTGATCAAAGTTTCTCTCTCTCCTTCCCACGCTTTCTAAAATCAATGAACATATATCCTCAGGTGATGATTAATAAAAGAACCAGATACAATTTCTGGAGGTGAAGAACTCAATAAAAGATATCAAGAATGAACTAGTGAGCATAGGAAATAGAGCTGACCAGATGGAGGACTGAATTAGCCTGAAGGTAGAAAGGTACAGATGATGCAGAGGGAAGAGAAGAGAGGTTTCAGCATAAAGAAAAATGAAAGAACTCTACAAGAACCATCTGATTCCATCAGAAATAGCAGTATAAGAATAATAGGCATACCAGAAGAAGAGAGGAAGAGGGAATGAAGAGCACATTTAAACTAATAGTTGATGACAACTTTCCAGTATATGGAAAGAGCTAGATCCTCCAAACGAGAAACAGAAAGAACACCTAATTACTTCAAAGAGGCCTTCCTCAAGGCACATTGCATTAAAACTATAAAAAGTTAATAACAGAGAATTCTCAAAGCAGCCAGGGTAAAAGAACAAATAACCTATAAAAGAAAGCCCTTTAGGTTATCATCAGACTTCTCAGCAGAAATCTACAAGCCAGAAGAGAGTGGAATCCAATATTTAAACTACTGAAAGAGAGAAATTACCAGCTAGGAATAATATATTCAGCAAAGTTATCCTTTAAATATGAAGGAAAAATAAAGACTTTTTCAGACTTCTGGCCAAGATGGAGGTGTAGGTAGATATACTTTGTCTCCTTGCACAACCAAAAGAAAGACAAAAACAAACTTAAAAACAAAAAATCACCAGAACTGCCAGAAAAATCAAACTGTACATAAGTCCTACAACCAAAGAGTTAAAAAAGAAGCATTAAAATTCAGACTGGTAGGAAGGGCGGAGATGGGAAGCCCAGATGGAGAGGATGGTAGCAAAGTCATGCCTGGAGGACTAGGTGGGCGAGGGTGGTGGCTGGCTGACTGGGCAGTCCCACATTTGTGTGCAGATAAACTGGGAGGAACAACTGGGGAAGGAGACAGACTGTGCAACCCAGGGTTCTAGTGGGGGGGGTGGGAATTAAAGCCTCAGAATCTCTTATTGTAAAAACCTGTGGAGATTACAGTGGCGAGAGGAACTCCCAGCCTCATAGGAGAGTTTGTTGGAGAGATTCACAGGGTCCTAGAATGTACACAAGCCCACCCACCTGAGAATCAACACCAGAAGGGTTTAATTTGATTGTGGGTATTGGGGCAAGTGACTGAAAGCTGGCTAAGAGCAGAGAAAGAAGCATTGTTAATCTCTGACTCCTCTCCCATACACACCATCACAATGCAGCGATGTGGGTTCCCCCATCCTGGCAAATACCTTAGGTTCTGCCCCTTATAATGTAAAAGGTGCTCTAAGACAAAGAAATAAGGCCCAAATTAAAAGACTGATCAAAACTCCAAAAATAGAACTAAGCAATGAAGGTAGTCAACCTATCATATAGAGAGTTCAAAACACTGGTAATCAGGATGTTCACAGAAATGGTTGAGTATGGTCACAAAATAGAGGGAAAAGTGAAGGCTATGCAAAGTGAAATAAAGAAAAATAGGGAACCAACAGTGAACAGAAGGAAACTGGGACTCAAATGAACAATTTGAAGCAGAAGGAAGAAATAAACATTCAACCAGAACAGAATGAAGAAACAAAAATCCAAAATAAAACTGAGAGGCTTAGGAACCTCTGGGACAACTTTAAAGATTCCAGCATTTGAATCATAGGGGTGCCAGAAGTAGAAAAGGAAGAGCAAGAAATTGAAAATTTATTTGAAAAAATAATGAAGGAGAACTTCCCTAATCTGGCAAAGGAAATAGATTTTAGGCAGTCCAGGAAGCTCAGAGAGTCCCAAAGAAGTTGGACCCAAGGAAGCACATATGAAGGCACATCATAATTACATTGCCTGAGATTAACGATAAGGAGAGAATCATAAAAGAAGCAAGAGGAAAGGAGATAGTTACCTACAAAGGAGTTCCCATAAGACTATCAACTGATTTCTCAAAAGAAACCTTGCAGGCAACAAGGTGCTGGAAAGAAGTATTCAAAATCATGACGAGCAAGGACCTACATCCAAAATTACTCTAGCCAGCAAAGATATCATTTAGAATGGAAGGGCCGATAAAATGTTTCCCAGAGAAGGTCAAGTAAAAGGAGTTCATCATCACCAAGTCCTTATTATGTGAAATGTTAAAAGGACTTATCTAAGAAAAAGATGATCACAACTATGAACAGTAAAATGACAACAAACTCACAACTATCAACATCTGAATATAAAAAATCTAAAACTAAGGAAACAACTAGAACAGGAAGAGAATCACAACAATGGAGATCACATGGAGGGTTAGCAGCAGGAAGGAGGAGGTGAGAGAATGAGGGAAAAGTTACAGGGAATAAGAAGCATAAAAGGTAGGTACAAAATAGAGAGGGGGAGGTTAAGAATAGTATAAAAAATGGAGAAATAAAAGAACTTATATGTATGACCCATGGACATGAACTAAGGGGGAGATGCTGGCAGGGGGATGCAGGGCAGAGGGGAATAAAGGGGAGAAAAAATGGGAGAATTCTAATAACATAATCAATAAAATATACTTAAAAAAACAAAGGAACAAAAAAGAATTTTTGAGTCATACAGAAGCTGAGGAAATTTATCAGCAGAGAACCTCCACTACAGAAAATACTCTAGGCATTTATTCTACCTGAAAAAAAGAACAAAAGGTCAAAACACTATGAATAAGATCACCAACAAACTTGTGGCATAAATAGGGATAACTTGTGACAACAAAAACATAAAAGGGGAGAGGGTAAAGATGTAAATTTTCAAAGGGAAATGGAGATCAGATGCAGTCAAAGAAAAAAGACTGTTGTAGATATGAAACTTTCTTTTTCTTAAACATAATGCTAACTGCACATAAAAAAGCCCCAAACTGAGACACATAGCTTAAAAAAAAAAAAAGAATACAGAGAAAAAAGTATGGAATACCACCAAACAAAAACAACAGAAGTAAACACAAAAGGAAAGAACCAAAGGAAAAACAGAGCTAGCAGGAAACAAAAGATAAAATGGCTATAGGAAATCCTCATACATCAATAATTAACCTAAATGTAAATGGACTGAATTTACCAATAAAGAGGAACAGAATAGCAGAGGGGATCTAAAAGCAAAGCACAATCATATATTGTCTTCAGGAGATACATCTGAGCTGCAAGGAAAGATCAACTCAAAGTGAAAGCATGGAAAATGATCTCCAAGAAAACAGCATCAGCAGAGAAGCAGGTGTAGCCATACTTATATCTGACAAAATAGATTTCAAGATAATAATGTAAAAAGAGGCAAAGTTGAACATTTTATAATGATAGAGGGGACATTACATCAGGAAGACCTAATCCTTCTCAATATATATGCACCCAACCAGGGAGCACTGAAATTCATAAAGCAACTTCTAAAAGAACTAAGGGGAGAAACTGACCAAAACAAAATCATATTAGGGTATCTAAATATTCCACTGACAGCTCGAGATAGATCATCCAAACAGAAAATCAGTAAAGAAATATTAACATTAAAATGACACATAAGAGCAAATAGATATAATTGACATTTACAGAGTCTTTCATCCCAGAACACCAAATTATACATTCTTCTCCGAAGCACATGGGACATTCTCAAGGATAGACCATATGTTGGCTCACAAAACTAGCCTCAACAAATTTAAGAAGAGTAAAATCATACTAATCATTCTCTGACCACATTTCCTTGAAATTAGAAATCAAGTGCAAAACTGAAGTAAAATAAACTACACAAATATGTGGAAATTAAACAACATACTACTGAAACATGACTGCATCAAAGAAGAAATAAAAGATGGAATCAAAAGATATGGAATCAAAAGATATGTAAGATAACTGAGAATGACAATACAACGTATCAAAACTTGTGGGATGTAGCAAGAGCCATAATAAGAGGGAAGTTGAGATTATTACAGGCCTATCTCAAGAAAAAAAGTCAAGTCAATGATTTAATATTGACATTACATATTAAAGAACTAGAAAAAGAAGAACAAAAGCAGTCCAAAGTCAGCAGAAGAAAGGAAACAACCAAAACTAGAGCAAAATTGAATGAAATAGAGAACAAAAAGACTATACAAAAAATTTTAATACAACAAAGAGCTGGTTCTTTGAAAAGCTTATTAAAATTGACAACCATCTGACTAGACTCATTAAGGAAAAAAGGGGAAAGACTCCTATAAACAAAATAAGAAATGAAAAAGGAGAGGTTGCCACAGATACCACAGAAATACAAAGGATCATACTAGATGACTGTGAAAAACTATATGCCACCAAATTCAGTAACCTAGAAGAAGTGGACAATTTCCTAAATATATATATATAACTTTCCTAGACTGAATCATGAAGAAATAAGAATAATTAAATTGATCAACAATGAGAAAACTGAAACATCCATCAAAACCACTCCTAACCCCCAAATAAAAGCCCAGGACTAGATGGCTTAAAAAATTGTGTTGCAGTCTGTTAAGGCCTGGCAGGTCCAATCTAGATTTGGGCAAATGGAAGAAAATGTCTGGAGCCATGGGGATGCTTGACATGCCTTTATTCACAGGTGGGCTAGCCACGCATTCTGCAAGCTGTGTGAATGTAGTGGAACTCCCCTGTTCCCTCAAGCACTAGACACAAACAAAGCTTTCAGAAAGCTAAGATATTGTATAACATAGTGTGATTCTGTGCATGCAAACCCACTGAATGTTATGGGAACCATTTATCGGACACAGTCTCAAGGCTATGAGAGCACCACTTATCAGGCCCAGTTAAGGTTATAGGAAACTGCTTCCTTTAGTTACCCAGACACCTGGGTGAGATAGCCAGACTGCCTCTGTTTACCCTATGATAATACATCATGATCAAGTGGGGTTCATTCCAGGGTCACAAGGTTGGTTCAACATATACAAATTGAACAATGTTATATACCATATTAATACAGGATAAAAATCATATGATTATATCAATAGATGCTGAAAAAATATTTAATAAAATACACTACTTATGATTAAAACACAGTAAAATTGGTGAAGGAAAGTACATCAACATAATATAGGCCACATTATAACAAACCCTCAGCCAATATTATAAATACTCAATGGTGAAAAACTGAAAGCTTTTCCTCTAAAACCAGGAACAAGACAAGGATGCCCACTCTCACAACTCTTACTCAACATAGTTCTGGAGGTCCTAGCTACAGCAGTCAGGCAAGAGAAAGAAATAAAAGCCATCAAAATTGGGAAGGAAGAAGTAAAAGTGTAACTTTTTGTATATGACATGATTATTTATATAGAAAACCCTAAAAATGCCATCAAAAAGTTATTAGAAACAATAAAAATACAGTAAAGTTGTAGGATACAAAATCAGGGTACAAAAATCTATTTCATTTCTGTATACTAATAATAAAGTTTCAGGAAAATAAATGATTCCTTTTGCAATTGCAACAAAAAGAATAAACTATCAAGGAACAAATTTAACAAAGGATGTGAATGACCTATATACTGAAAATTACAAAGCATTATTAAAAGAGATTGAAAAAGACACAAGAAAATGGAAAGATATTCTGTGTTCATGGATTAGAAGAATCAACATGGTTAAATGGCCATATTATCCAAAGCAATATACAGATTTAATGCAATCCTCATCAAAATCTCACTGATAGTTTGATAGTTTTTAAAAGAAATAGAACAAAAAATTATCAGTTTTGTATGGAACCTCAAAAGACCCTGAGTAGCCAATGCAATATTTGAAAAAAAGAATGAAGCTAGAGCTATCACACTACCTGCTTTCAGATTATACTACAGAGCAACAATAGTCAAAACAGCATGGTAGTGGCAGAAAAACAAACACACATACCAATGGAACAGAATTGAGATCTCAGAGATAAAACCACATGTATGTGGGCAAGTAATTATTGAAAAAGGAGCCAAAAACATACAATGGAGAAAAGAAAGCCTCTTTAGTAAATGGTGCTGGATAAACTGGAAAGTCGCATGCAAAAGAATGAAACTGGATTGCAGTTTGTTCCCTTGTACAAAAGTCAACCCCAAAATGAATTAAAGACTTAAACATAAAACCTGAAGCAACACATTATTTAGAGGAAAACATAGGTACTATACTTAAGGACCTTGGTCTTTGAGAAGATTTTTTGAATTTGATCCCCAAAAGCAAGAAAAGTAAAAGCAAAAATAAATGAATGGGACTATATCAAACTAAAAAGCTTCTGCAGAGCAAAAGAAACTTTCAACAAAACAAAAGGCAATCAACTGAGTGGGAGAAGACACTTGAAAACAACAGCTCTGACAAAGGTTTGATATCCAAAATTATTAAGAATTCATACAACTCCACACCAAGCAAACAAACAACCCAATGAAAAAAAATGAGCTGAGGACCTGAACAGATCCCCAAGAAAATATATGAATGACCAACAGGTATATGAAAAGATACTTAATTCACTAGTCATTAGGAAAATGCAAATCAAAAATACAATGAGATACTACCTCACACCTCTTAGAATGGCTATTTATCTACAAGAAGTGTAATAGCAATTGGAGAGGTTGTAGAGAAAAAGGAACCCTCATTCACTGCTGGTTGGAATGTAAACTGGTATAGCCACTAGGAAAACAGCAAGAAGATTCCTCAAAAAATTAAGAATATGACCCAGCAATCCCTCTTCTGGGTACCTACCTGAGAAATGTGAAAACATTTGCAAAGGTGTATGCACCCCAATATTCACTGCAGCATTATTCATGGTGGCCAAGACATGGAAACAACCGAGGTGTCAGAATACTATTCAGCCCTAAGAAAAAATAAAATATTGCCATTTGTGACAAATGGACAGACCTTGAGTCTCTTAGACTAAGCAAATAAGTCAGTCAAAGTAAGCTAAGAACCATGATTTCACTCCTGTGGAGTATAAAACTGAAACTCAGACAGACAACAGTATGGTGGTTGTGAGATGGAATGGGAGTGGGGGGTATAGTAAAGGGGGCCAAATATATGGTGACAGAAGATGATTTAACTTTGGGTGGTGTACGCAATGCAATACACAGACCATGTATCATAGAAATGTACACTTGAATCCTATATAATCTTATTAACCAATCTCATCCCAATAAATTTAATTAAAAAATAATAAAGCTGAAACTTAAGAGTTCATGAGCTGGGAGCTTTCAAACTTAAAATTCATATGAAACTCACAGACATGAAATTACAGGATGACTTATATAGTGAAAATGAGAAAACTTTTTAATATTTAAAATGATTGGTTATAACAGTAGAGGTTTACAGACAATAGGAAATTGGTTAAAAGTGATTATCTCATACCATTTTAGGAAGATGACTTAAGTTCCTTTTATGATCATCAGAGGCACTTATGTTCATGCAATAAGCTAGATTTAGTTTAGTTTTTTTAATTTTAATTTAATCTTTGTTGTATGTTTTTTCCATTATCATTTAGTTTTGTTCATGTGGCTTACATGGTTTTGTTTGCTCAGGGAATATTCAGTGGTCTCCATTTTGTAGTTATTTTTAAAATGCTACCATACTGTTTTTAAAATAATTTAAAAAATAACCTAAACTATAACCTGTTTTGTTTCGGTATTGATGATAGTTAGATGATAGATAGATAGATAAGGTAAAAACCGAGGTAATTATGAACCCCATGGGGAAGAAAACATAGAACAATACAGGAAATGTAATTCTAAAAGACTTCATGGCTCATCTGTGAGTAATATTTAATAGTAATAATAATGTAAACAGTGAATACTGACCTAACCCAAATTATGACATATTTAAAGGATGGATGGAGGAGATATGAGTGCGAGCAGGAGTGTGGAAGAACTGTATTCTCATTTTCCATAATAGGAGGTCAACAGGAAATATAGAAAATTGAAAGAAATTATGATGTAGCAATAAAAGCCACAATTCAGTAATATAGAATTATGGGGCATATCTCTGACTATACTGCTAAATAGCTTAAAAAGATGGAGGTATTTACTATTGTGGAGTAGAATGGGGAGGAGAGGAGTGGGTGACTGCTGGTTTTTAGTTAGGATATGGGGAAAATAAACCTTTTAAATTCATTTGACATTTTAAATTTTATACCTAAGTGACTAGAAAAACTTAACTTCAATAGATTGGATTTTAACACATTGTGCTTATATTAAACAAAGTGCCAGATATCTCAGTTCTTCACCATTGTATAAATGTTCTATGGTCTACTTAAAAAATGTCTTAGACATAGCATACATGCCTACTATATATCTGCTTTGTGAATAATTAACAATGCTGTTTTCTATATCAAGAATCAGAATAACTTCGTAGGACAAAACTAGGCTCAGAACCAGTAGAATATTTGAGTCCATCATCACTGATTCTACATCTTATCACGTTGCCTCAATTTAAGCAGAACACTAAAGCCACAGTGGTAGTTCCCAGGAAAATGGATCCACTTAGCACATTTACTGCTAGCTTTGTCAAAGACTGATTAAAAGGACTGTAGAGTCTTTCTGCTAGTGATGACTTCTGATTGCAGAAACTCGCCACCAGCTGTACCCATGAGCATGAGAACCAGTGGCTAGCTCAGCAGGATCCCTGAACCCACTGATGAGCACTCTACTGTAATCTCAGCACCTCCTTCCTTGTATGACTTCAGTATCTAGAAGTTGGCAGAATGTGGATGTGATATCCAACTGTTAATATACACTACAATGAAGCATTTACTGAGAATTATTTGGTATCCTAGGGCTCTACCCTCACATCACATTTGCAAAAAAAATTAATTCTTCTGTATTTTCACAGTTGCAAGTCATATTTTATAACATTTTATCTTGGTTGAGAAACAGGTATCTGAAAACAAGAAAATAAATGTGAGAAATTAAGTGTTGAGGTCAAGAAAATACTGATCTTTAAAAAGTGAACAATTCTGTAAGTGACTGATTAGAGTCTGCATTTGCTGGTAAACTTTAGGGATCTCTGAGGGTAACACAGCCCTCAGTCTGCTACTCCTTTTCCTGAAGTAGAAAGAGGAAATGTAGGCCACCCATTGGAGGTAGAAAGGAAGTGAAGGAGGTTTAGGGGTTGGGGGGGGAGAGAGAGAGCGATGCTTCAGAGAGGTAACTGCTAGAGGGAACAAGGCAAGGGCATAATTTTAGAAATTAATTATCCTTTTTATAAAAGAGGTAATAAATCCCTGCACTGTTTATCAATATCATATCTTTGTGCTGCAGATTCATGAAGTGCAGCTCACTAAACTAGAATTTGTTAAAGTGTAAACTAAACCACTGATATGAACTATAAACTATAAGTAGGAGGCAGCCTATTTTCCATCCACTTTTTTGAAAGTCAAATTACTAAAGGATTAAAGCAACAAAATTTGGTAATCTCAGTACGATTTTTAATGCATCAGAGATATAAACTACATGATATTTCCTAGGGCAAATGAAGGCTTAAAATATTGAAGCATTCAGAAGCTTATATTCAGTCAAATCTTTAAGAATGATCATTTCAACTCCCCATTAGTTTGTTCACCATAATTTATATGCCCTTTTGGTAAACATTAAGCTAAAGTTACATTATCAGTATCACTTCTTTGGTTAAGTATATGTCAAAATTTTCATTATAATAAATTTATCTCTAAGCTAAATTTAACATTTTAAAATTTAAGAACACTATTTAATAACAGGAACATATAAATTTTAAAATACTTTAACAATATATTCACACTTTCTAATGAAATGTAATTTCCAAGTATTTGTGTTTATTTTCACTAAAAATCAGTTTGCTATATTGAAAAAAAATACACATGACATTGTCCGAGAGAGAGTTAATTTTGTTAACAGAATAGCTTATTTCAATTAATATCCTGTTGATATTCACCAGTTTGAATCTTCAGCTTAGCAAATTCTGGTATAACCTAAGCGCCAGATAGATTCCCAAATCTGTACTCTGCTCTTTCATCCTAAAACAGGAACATTTTTTTTTGTACTAAGAAATGTAACATCTAAATTCATTTGTTAATAGATTTGCCATTGCATGTATATAATATGGTTTAAATCCATAAGAATCTCATCGTTGTTTAAGTTCCAAGTATATAGAAATAACCATCATTTAATGCACTCTTTCATTTATACAGGGGTTTTAATATAGCAGGATATCTTATGGTGGAGCATACTTGCAAGATTCTGCATGGAACTTTTTGTTGAATAGAATTCTCGTTAATACTTCAGGCCTAAGTTCTGTCAACAACTTCCTGCATCTTTCTATTGAGCTGTATATACATGTATGAGTGGACATGAAAACCACCCTATTACATGATTTAACCATTTGGCAGTTCTCTACAACTTTATACTCTGGGGAAGAAATTCAGGCATTCCATCATTCAGAAACTATTGATCAATAACATTATCAGATACTGTATTAGGTGATAGACAAAGATAAATGGAACATAAATGGCTCTAATGAGGTGTAGTTTCTAGTAGGAATGGGTATTTTAGCACATTTAGTCTACCAGGGATCTCTAGATTACTCATGAGAAGGATCTACTTTATTTTTCTAGACACCCCAAAGAAAAATGAAAAAAAAAAAAGAAAACAAGAAAAGCCGGTGTACGCAGTTGGACTGTGGCGTGCTAGGAACAGGGGGTAGGCGGCATGAGCGTGAGCGAGGCTTTATCTGTATTTATAGCCACTCCCCATAGCTTGCATTACCTCCTGAGCTCTGCTTCCCGTTCCATCAGCATCAGCATTAGATTCTCATGGGAGCTCAAACACTACTGTGAACTCCGCATGCAAGCGCAAGCAATCCAGTTTGTATGCTCCTTGTAAAAATCTACTGCCTGATGATCTGAGGTGGAGTTGAGGCAGTGATGCTAGCACTGGGGAGTGGCTGCAAATGCAGATTATCATTAGCAGAGAGGTTTGACTGCACAGAGACCATAATAAATCAACTGCTTACAGATTCATATAAAAATCCTATCAGTGAGTGGCAAGTGACAAGTAAGCTTCATCTGGTGGCAGGCTGTAAAACTATACCCCCTTGCTGCATCTGTGAAAAAAGTTATCTTCCATGAAACCAGTCCCCGGTGCCAAAAAGGTTGGGGACTGCTGCTGCATACAGTAAGGTCTGTCCAGAAAGTATCCAGCCATACGATATGAAAAATAGAGATATTTATTGAAGATACAGAATACAAGAAACATTGTACATAGGACAGTGATGCCTCAGTCCCTTTCAAAGAAGGTACCTGGGGACCTCACACAGTTCTCCCAATCACCATCAGCTGAATCTTATCAATGGTCTGAAGTCTGTTCTCTTTCAAAGGTGATTTTAGTTTTGAGAAAAGTCAGAAGTTGCAGGGCACCAAATCTGGGGTATAGGGGGTGCTGAGTCATCTGGGTGATTTGATGTTTCTCCAAAAAACTCTACACAATATGTGATGCATGAGTGGGGGCGTTGTCATGATAAAGCTGCCAATTACCAGTTGCCCATAGTTGCAGACTTCCAAATCAGCCTTTTGAGTCAACCAAATAGTTTCCACGGAGAAATGTTAAATGTTAACACAAAATTTGATGCAGATTCATTGGTTTACTCTCTCAGTCAATTTGAATGCACCTGCCACACAGTATACAGGTTCACTCAATGGAGTCTACTACCTCCACTGACTAGTACAGTGAAGTCATCATTGTTCATGCATGTGCATTCCAGTCCACTCTCCTTGGCTGCCAAGTTACATTGATGTTGCACAAACCATTCTCATTATATTAACAATAGTTGGACTTTTTCTGGACAGCCCCCATATATGAATACCTGCAGGGGTTGCTCTCACAATTCATCATCTGGAGCCATTTCTGACAGTGCTCTGTAACTGGTGTCCCCTTTAGGGAGAAAGTCAGATGATTGCTACTTACTGCTCAGCAACCAATAAATTCAAACTCCATTGTAATCATATTAAACAACTTTTGTTATTTAGAAATTATTTACATATGTATTTTTTAATAATTTTTTTGTACAATTCTTTATCTGGAGCACTTGAAATGATAGCAGTCTTCCCACCAGGTTATTAACTTTTATTTTACTTTTCCTCCACTAAACGATGTACTGCTGGCCCATAGAAGCCACATTTTCCTCATATATATAGTTCAGGTATATTACATAGCGTTTAACACTTGCTATTATCTTATTTTCATATGTATTGGGTCCTGTTTGGTCACATGATCTTGACTAGTACCTGGTGTGATTTTTCATATCTATAGGATTATTATAAGTCTTGATCAGTTATCCAAGCCAGACTTTGATACTAACGTCTTTCAGAGTCCTTTTCAAGTCCTATATTGAAAACTTCCTTTTGCCCAGTAGAAGCAGGGTTAATAAGGCAATGTCTTTGCTATAGGAAACTGCTGCCATCCTTCCCAGGAGCACTGTGGACTTGGAGTGCCAGAGCAGCCCTCTCTTACAGTGATTGTGAACTTCAATACCTGCCTTTCCTGAAATAGAGTTAAATTGGCCAAGCTGGCCCTCTAAAGTCTGGTAAGGTCCTCATTTGGCAGTGTGCATGAAGCCCAGGAGAGCAGCTTGAATGATGGCTAGATAGGTCACCAACAAACTGCTTACTGAAGTAGATTCTGGAAGGAAGACCAGACGTGTACCCTGTATGAGACAGTTTTACTTTTATCAGAATAGAGATTCTGTTGAAAAGCAGTTTAGTTATAACTGAGCTGCAGAAAATAGTCATTTAGACTAATTCAGCTTTTGAAAATTTTACTGAAATGTAGACATGAAATACATATAATAAAAAATATTTGCAGTAGGGAAGTAACAAAAGGTGCTAACTGAAAATAAAGGAGGTGTTAGGTAAATCAGTAGTCAGTGCTATCCAGTGTTGTCATTCATGTTAGATGATGAGCACACTGGGGAAAAACATGAAAAACCCTTTATACAGCACTAAATGAATAAAGCCAATCATACTGAAAACCATTTAGTAGAACTAGCTCTCCCAAATTGTGCTTAACATTTCTTCCTTTAGGAGTTTGCTATCTATCTGATGGTAGAGATAGTCTTTCCTGAACATAACATTTGGTATTTTTTAAGGGGCTTGATGGGTTTTTTTCGGGGGCTTCTGAGGGGCAGGGCTGTAAAAGCCACTTTAAGAACACAGTCTTTAAAAGTGAGGAGTTTAATTTTATCTCCTTCTCAAGTGCATTTGCATTTTAGGAGTGGGTGACTAGAATATAATTACTGTAAATGACTGATTCAAGAGCAAAGGCCTCAGATATCAGAAGTGAACAGAATATGATGTATCTGACTCTCCTTCTGACAATAAAAGCGGCAGCCCATCCCTGGAGAAACACACAGGCCCTCCCCTGTGAGCTCACGTAGAACATGGTAGAGATGCTTTTACTGGATCTTGGGAATTCTGCTCACGCCTGTGGGCTGTGCACGTGCCCCTGAAGGACGAATTGAGCTCAAGTTTGGAGCAAATTATTACTTTTTAAACTTTACATAATATTTATTTAACACATGGCAGAGTCTCTCAGGAGAGTCTCATTAAATGTAAGTGATTAATGAACCTCAAGTTTAACGGGACTCACATGTGGGTAAGCTTTCAATCTGGCAACACTAATTAGAATCAAAACAGTCTTTATCTCTCTTGGTATTTGAGTTCTATTTCTTGCCAGTCCATCGCATTTGACTCACAGTATCTAGGCGCCAAATTGCAAATAAATAATCAAATTTTCTCAAATATGATCTTAGTAAGTTTAATTTTGATTATAAATATCCTACACACAATGTTAAAAGTTTTGAAGACTGACCATACCAGTTATTGGATAATGTGTTAGCTGACTGCATTTCTTTTATACT
This sequence comes from Tonatia bakeri, assembly GCA_004024845.1. NCBI lineage: Eukaryota > Metazoa > Chordata > Mammalia > Chiroptera > Phyllostomidae > Tonatia > Tonatia bakeri. The sequence goes on along the minus strand of PVIA01004904.1, from coordinate 76,537 downwards.
TATGTTCAGAATACAAATGGTACTAATATTTGGGGAAATAGGTTGGCAGTTTTTTAAAAGGTTAAACATATCAGAGCGAATATTGGGGCTGAAACCTCTAACAGCAGAAGAGCAAAATGTTTGCATTTTTGAAACAAAATATTTATATAGAAAATGATATTTAGTCCTATTATTTCAACTATGAAATAAATGTTATATATATCTGATGTTATATGTATATATTTCCCTACAAAGTAAATCAGACATTACACTCTGAAGTAGTTATTCAAGAGAAATTAAAGTGATTGGTGATACAAAGACTTTTATAGGAATGTTCATATCAGCTTTTTTTGTAATAGATAAAAGCTGGGAACAACCCAAATGTTCCTTAACAGGTAAATGAATTAACAGTGATATATCTATACAATGGAGTACTTCTCAGTGGTACAAATAAATTAGTGATACATCCACCGTTACGGATGAATCTCAAGATTATTTTTCTTAATTAAAAAAGGAAGAAAAAATTAGTACATATTGCATGATTCAATTTGTATACATTTCTGGATAATACGAAATTCTATATTGGTACAAAACAGTTCAGTGGTTTCCTGTGGATAGAGGTGGTGGGACTTGTAGAAGTCAGAAATAAGATTTATAAAAGCAGAAAAAAATTGGGAGTAATAGATATTTTTCTCATTTTAATTGTGGTGATGGTTTTATGCATAGCCATTTGTCAAAACTTATCAAATTATACATTTTAAACATGTGGTATTTATTCTATGTCCAGTATACCTCAACGGAGCCATTTAGAAAATTATGCCAGCTCACATAGCCTCTGGTACAGTAGCAGCTAAACCCCTTCTGTGGCCTTGTACTCTGATAACCATCCTTTGGCTTATTTCTGATACAATTTGAAAAGTGTTCATGGTTTAATGAAACTTAAACATCTTGAGATGAATAGACTGTGGAGCTGTTCATACACCAATGATTTTAGCCATGGCTATTATCAAGGCGGAAAGCTATAAGAGTGGAACAGCAAAACTTTCACATCGTTAAAAATTTTTTACAGATGTTATTTAATTCCATGATCTCAACTATGAAATGATAAACGTTTTATATGTCTACATATATATATCTCTCTCTATATATATATACATATATATGTCAGCCTAGTATTTTTCTTTTAATTCTGACATTCATGGTTAGCTGTTGAGTAAACTTCTCCACCTAAGTGCTACAGATGAACTCAGCATCCACAACGACCTTCTCTCCCGGGAAATCTGTCCTTCCTCTTGTTTTCCTTAGCTCAATAAATAGTAGCACCATCTACCCTGTTGTTTATCTCGATCACTTGAGCACTTTTCTTATTTCTTCCCTAACTCACTGTTTACATTCTGCTGGCCACCTGGACCTATTGATCCCATCTCCTGATTCCTTGAATCCCTCCGCAAATGATCTTTCCTTTTTCTTTAATGTCATTCAGACCCTCACTGTTTCAGCCTGGATTACAGAAATGGCTTCCCATTTTTTTTCTTCTCTGTTGAACAAACACCATCATTGTTGGAGAAAGAAATAAAATATGAATGGAAGTTATGGGATATAGTTATCTCATAATTATACCACCTAATTCTTTTCATTTGCTGCCACCCCTTTTGTTGATGTTGGGTAGGAATGAACAGTATAATACTATATAAAAATGAAAGATGACTGTTACAAATAAATCAGAAGACCTTTTTTTGTTCTTCTCTTTTCTTTTTCCCCTTCCTTTTCTTTCCTTTCTCTCTATTCCACTCTCTCCCACTCTAGCTCCTCTCTCTCTCCTTCCCTTCTCTTTCTCAAAATTAAAACACACATATATGAGTTTGTGCTCATGTATATTAATATATGTGTATGTATATATAACTTTAAATTTTTTATTCAAAAACATATAATAGGTGCTTCTCCATGTTTGTACCTAATAATTTACTTCGTTTAAAATTTTGAATAGTGCTTTTTTATATAATTCCATAATTTATTAACAGATTTCCTGATGGACATTAATTTATTTTCTAATAAAGCTGCTAAGAATAGCATTGTACATTTGTCCTTATAAATTGCCTTTGAGTGTACTTCACCAGAATTATTGGAAGGGAAGTTCCAATGTACTACAAACTGTCTTAAACCAAAGCGGCTGTTGATATTGGATATCTATGTTATAGATATTGGACACTTTTTGCTAGAAGTCAGGTGTCTTCATTTGCACTCATGAGGCATTTACAAACATCGCTCTTATGCTAGGCCATAAATAAAGTCTCAAATTTCAAAGATTTAGTTTAGAATAGGCATAGTGTTAGTATTAATAAAGTTAGAAATCAATTGTAAATGATAACTTTAAACAAATGTCTTCTAAATAGCATACCTATCAAATAGATCCTAATGGTAAAAGGAAACTATTTGGGACTAAATGACAATGAGAATCAGATGTCAGACTCATAGACACGGAGAACAAACTGATGGTTACCAGATGGGAGATGGGTTGGGGTGCTGGATGAAAAAAAGTGAAGGGATTAAGAAGTAGAAATTGATAATTACAGAATAGTCACAAGGATGTAAAGTACAACATAGGAATATAGTCAACAATATTGTCATAACTCTGTACATTGCCAAGTAGGTGCTAGAATTATTGGGGGGATCACTTTGTAAATTATGTAAATATCTAACAACTATGCTGTACACCTGAAACTAATATAAAATAATATTAAATGTCAACTGTAATTGAAAAAGAAAAAAAGAATTAGATATCAAGTTATTTCTTTAAATGTTTTTATAAGAAAAGAACCAACTTTTGCATCCCACATTTAGAAAAGAAGACAGAATGACCCAACATACAATGAGAGTAACTCTGTGTGCATGTGTGCATGCATAAATTACAAAGAAATTCATGAGAATTACACACAACACACTATGGCAGTGGTTGCCTGTGCGTAAAAGAAAAGAAATGTGTCTTGGTAAACCACACAGTGAGTTGCAACTGTATAGGTTATGTTTTATTTCTTAAGATGGCTACTGCATTGGTTTATGGTTTCTGTATGGCTGGAATGTATTAAAATAACATTTTAAAGAATAAATAAGATTAATTTATAATAAATAATTAATAAAATAAAATTTTCTAAAGTTTACCTAATAATCTTCCTCACTAATCATGTACTCGTCAATCATTGTTCATTACATTTACCTTCAGCAAATACTTCTTGAATTTCAAATAGTCATTTATCCAAATTAGCATTCTGGGTATTTTGTCTTTGTCATGATTGCTTTTCAAAAACACCAATTTGTTTCTTAAGACCAATCTAGAAAACATTTGAGAGGCAATGTTATAATTTTAAGATATAAGTATCCTGTTCAAGGTTTTAAAGTTATCCTTACACATACTTTTAATCTTTTAACCTGTTTTTTTCCTCTATCGCCTCTGCCTTAGATTACTTCTTTTGTTAACTCTGAAAAGATAAAATGTAACTTCGAAAAGGACTGATTTATAATGACTATAAAGACAAATCAAGCACAATTAAGTGCATATAATTGACATTAAATAATTGTGCTAAATGGTTATATAAGATTCATTTTGTGTTTCCTTTCCTCTTATGTGGACCTTAATTTTCAGTTAGTCATAGGCTTCCATATTATCTCCCACCTTAATCACAGAAATTAATGGGATAAAAGCACTCTATTCAAAGACATTATCATTTTACTGATTTACCTCAGTAAGTGCAAATTCCCTCTGCACCCATTAAAAGGTTTAGAACAGTAGAAAATGATGGTTAACTAAAATGTGTTTTCTTTCTCAGACCATAAAACTTTCATGTACTTCATCTGTTAAACTCCTTTGTAAATACAGTGGTTTCAAAGCCTTTCAGTCCTATGTGATACATATTTTGGCATTGTAGCTATTCCAGATTTCTTCCATGGTACTTTAATTTTTTGGTTCAGTGAGCAAAACTAAGAGTTCTCCAGGAGGACTTGTACTTAAAACAGTCAGGGTGTACTGCCCGATGAGACATTCAATCTTTTCCCTTGATGAGGGTAGCCAGTCAGAAAAGCTCTTTTGTTTTAGAACTCAGGAAAGATTTGAAAGAAAATTACTACCCAAACAATAAAAATCAACAAGATTTTCTCAGTGCTAACCAGTATCACAATCTAATATGTGTTAAGTAAATGTTTTCAGAGACTATTGCTTTGTGATGATGAAATAGAAATCTTTGTTTCCTTCTTTTAACCTCTCCAACTTAAACAGAATAGTGTTAGGGAATTCCTTGTTAGAGAGTATGTTAATAACAATATATTTTATATCATTAAATTCTTAAAGCAACAAAATGAGGTAGGCCTTAGTAAATTTTATCTATGGAGGAGAAACTAGAATCTTAGCACAGTTTGCTAATATCCTCAGATCCAATACATGATATGTGAAACAACTGAGATTTAAACTCAGGTCTTCCAGTCCACAAACCCAAAATAAGCCAAGTATTCCACAAAATAAGACAAAATTGATAACTCAGTTAATCACTTCTATTTATTAAGTGAGTAGTATTTGGGAGGTATCATCCCTGGCACTGAAATAGATAAGTAAATATAAATTCATTGTAATGGTGACTTTCACCTCTGGTCATGGTCACTATAGTTCCTTAGCTGGGCTGTTAGCATAAATTAGTTAGCCTGTATGTACTGTTAGCTATTCTCACACCACTTTTTCTTATAGGAGTATTTATGAACTATATTAGAGAAAAACTTCTGTTATAGATAAAAAGCTGAAATTATATTAACTAATAAATTTATATTATTAAAACACATAATAACAACTAAACATGTAGCAGGCCATACAGTTATATTAAAAATAGTATCATATAATAATTTATTTTTACATTTGGTTTTAACTTTTAAGATTTCAAATATCACTCCAGAAAGTACAGGGGATGTACATTTAGGGAGCATTATAGGTGAGATGGGGACAGCATTCTGGAGGATGAAATCAGGAGCGCAGTGGGTAAAGAAGGTGTAGAATAACAGGATATAATGAGAGTGGAAAATAAATGTTAAATTATCTGAAGATAGAAGTCAAGATTCAGATGGTGGCCATCTGAATAGTTACAACAATGAAGAGAATTGAGAAGCCCCTTGTGCAGAGTGAGTTAAGAACTTGTAAATCCAGCTGGTGAATAGTTTGTCAATATAGCTATTTTTTTGTTACTCATCAGTAGGGCAGGACTGACTGGGTGTCACAGTCATTTGATAGTGTGTTTACAGTGGAAAGAGGGCTCTGATAGTATTAAAAGGAAAAGAATTTCCTGAGTCCTGCATGGGACAATATGGTTGTGTAGTACAGTTTATTGATGATGTATGATTAAGGGAGTTCTCCTGACTTCCCGTCCCTGTCTGTCTCACCATAGAAAAAAAATCCAATCTTGTCTTCAGTAGGGCCAGGATGAAGGCCTCTGCCCAGAGTTTATGGTCCATGTTAAAGTCCAGTCCTATCCAGCATCTGGCTAGCTGTTTACAGCTGTGTTTAAAGCTACAGTCCATTTCAGGTTGCCTCCTGAGCCTGTATGTGGAGTTGCACTGTTACAGAGCAAAAACAAGGGGGGCCCGAGACGGTGATACTGTTACTCAAAGAGATTCGGGTCCGTCTTGTCCGCCGCCATAAAGGAAAGATATCTCTCAATGCCATAGATTTGTGAAAAGGAAAGGAAAACATTTATTTTGTGCTATACAAACTTAAGGCAGTGACCTAATGTCTTTATCAAAATCTAAAAGTCCCTTAAAACACCCACTAACGCACTCAGTCCTTCCTTCCCCCTTGCCCAGTATGGGGTACCGTATCTCAGGAAAGGAAATAGAAGTCCAGTCTCAGGCAATGTCTGGTTATTCCCAGTAATCCGTGCTTGGCTGGTAGGCCTCACTCAGTTCTCAGCACCATCAGCTGTGTCGCCGGAATCTCTGCTAAAACCGGGTGACGGTTCCCCCTACTACTGCTGTGGGGGAACCCACTCTGGCACAGGTGCGTGGTCCTCTCTCCACTGCTCCAGCCATGTGGTCCTTTCTCCACCAGTCCAGCCACGTGGTCCTCTTTCCACTGCAGGACCACGGGAGTCCCCACTCAGCCAAATCCGAGTGGTTCTCCCCACAGAGCTGTGGGGAGACAGGGTTGCCACTCGGCTTTGGCCGAGTGGGGATTTTCTGCTAAATCCGCACGGTGAATTCCTTCTCACAGGGCTGCGGGTGCCCTCTACTCTGCCAAAGCCGTGCGGTTCTCCCCTTTATGGCTGCCGTGTCTGGGTTTAAATCCCCGCGCCAAACTTCCTCTGCAGCCCTATTTCCGACTCCTCCTACACTTGGCCACACTTGCCCTCATTCTGCTGTCCTTTCCAGCTTTTCTGGTCACCATCATGGGTCTGGGCAAGTGTCACCCCATGTCCTGGAACCAATCTCCTCTGAGCTCCCACCCAAGCGCTGCAACTCAGGGGACCTGCTCCCAGTCACGTCTCGGGGAGGTGTTCCTTTCCATCCCCCTGACCCAGAGCATGGCCATAGCTATTTAGCATATTCAAGCAACCGGCCCAAGGCTATAGGTATGTTAAATGACCATGCCATGGATTAGCTGCAAAGCTGCCCTGCATGTTCTTGCTCTGTGTGCCCCTTCCCCCAACTCACACCTGTGGCAGCGGAGGGGGGGGGGAAGAGGTAAAAAAAAAAACATCTTAGAATTTCTGGACACCTTGAGTTCTGGGCCCCATTTCAAATGTCCATTTGGGGTCCCCCCCCTCTTGGCTGCACCCTGTAACAGCACTGCCATGGCCATGTGTCCCTAGCAGACACATGGCCATGGAGAGAACAGGCACCATGTGAGTACAGGTCATGAGCAAGAGATGGGGAGTGGGGGTGGGGGGGGAGAGACTCTTTGATCTCCTGGGATTATTTTAGCTTGGGTTTGGGATGAACCAGATGCCTTTTCAAAATGACCAACCAATTTCCCAAGTTTTTCATAGCCTGTGGATGGGTCCACGTGCCCTAGTTAGACTGACAGGCCTCTGTGGTCCAGCACCTCTTCCTGTGCCCCAACCCCCAGCAATTCAGTACTGGAGCAGGGAAGGGAAGACTGTTAATCCCCTTGGCAGAGCAATGCTATAATCCTGGGGTGTGAAGCTTCAGCTTCCTGGTGAGCCAAAGAGCCGCCTCCTTCCAGTTTATTAAGCTCAATGTCTAGTTCCCTTTGCTTCCCTTCTCATTATCTAGGTAAACAACAACAGTTAACAAGTGGATTATTAATAAATGGTTGAAAAAAAGATGGCATAAACAATTGCATTTCACAGACCAGAAAAAGGTACACTATTAAAGAAGATTTACAGAAGAATGAACTGGAAATAGGCAACAGGGATCCAGGAGAATCCTGGGCTTGATATAGGGAATACATGAACATGAGGATCTTACCTTTTTAGGGGGCTGTGAGGAAGGTGATATTATCAGAAATATGTTTAGAAGTGGGCACAGAAATCTAGCAGATGAGGGAAAACAGGATGTCACCCCAAAATATACTACTTTAGCATATTGATTATTTTAAATTAAAGTTACTTAAGAAAAAGCCAGTGCAAAAAGAAGATTCAAATCATCCTTTGTCCCCACGAAAGCAGGAAATAAATCTCCCATGTGAAAATATTCTCACTGTACTAGGAGGGTATGTTATGGGGACCCCAGTGTTTATGTCTGTCTGCCTGTGTGCATTGGCCCAGTGAAATACAGGAGCAGGAGTTTGCAGAATAGAAAGGAAAATAGTTTAATAGTGAATTTGCCAGTCTGGAGAATGGGGAGCTAGTGGTCAAAAGAATGAACTCCTGATGGTATATAGGCTCCAGATTATATGGGACAAAATCACAGTGTACCTGGATTAGGGATTCAGGGTGCTGCTGGGAGCTGACTGGTCAGTGGTGAGGTAAAAATAATAAATCATTTTTTTTAGGTCTTGAGGATATTTTTGAGGTCTGCTCCAGCATCCCTTGTCTGTATTCTTAGGAAAGTAACCAGGAGGTCATTCCAACTTAGAGCTCAGGAGCTGAAACATAATTTAGGCCAAGGTGTTATGTTTAGCCTGCTAAACATCCACAGTTTGTGATGATCTTTAGTCAGGTCCAGGCTATATTCTGTTGTCTTCCGCTGCCTCTGGGGTTGCTGATTATTGGGGGAAAGGTTGAGTCTATGTATATGTGAATGTATGTATATTTGTATGTATGTATATGTGTATGTATGTATATGCATAAGTAGGTATGTGTGTTAGTACATCTGGTTGAAAGGCAGGTGGGTCATGGTGCTATTATGCTGGGCAAAGCTAGCTTGAATTAGCAGAAAAGTCATATTTAGGAAATAAAGTTCTTATATGCTTATATTACCTCGATGTACTAACAACCTTAGTTTCTAATTTATATTAAGGATTATGGAGGTGATGTTTTTATCTGTGTGCACCAGACATAAAAAAAATAGAGATAGTTTTGAAATTTGGTTGCTGATTAAATCCTCTCCCAAATGTTCCCCATTGCCTATTTTCTTTCCTTATGTTTTCCTTATTTCTCCTTTTTTCTTTTCCCTTGATGTCTTTGCATCCCCCACCAACTTGTTACCTACCAAAAAACTGTCCCTTGTACATACAGTTCCTGGGAAATTCACATTGGTGTCTTTACTTCCCTCTGATAAGGGTTTCGTTCTTTTCTAACCATCATCGCCTCTTTGGCTTTGTTCACTTTTCTTAGGAGTCTCTCAATTCGTGTGCCAAATGACAGGCACTGTCATCACACCCACTAGCTGGCTTAAATGTTATTAGCTCTTCTCTGGAAGTATAATTTCTGTTCATCAGAGTATCCTGGGTTCTGGCATGCTCTGCAGCGATCCTTCACTAGTGGGCACTGTGGAAGTCTGTGGGTTAAACAAACAGTTTCAGGTTTCACCGCCCTTCAAACACTGGCCCACATGAGCCACTGTTTAATCTTCATTTGTTCCTGGGCTGACAGCACTAAACAAAGCGCCCCTACTTCATTAGGTCGCTTTTAAAAATCATCTTGATTGACTCCTTTTGATACTAACAGTAGCTACGTCCCCCAGACAAACTACTGAAGATGGGATGATTGCAATGACATTAGAAAAGGAATGGAAACGTTTGCCATCAGAACAAGGAACATAATGAATGAGATATGGGAGGGGCCTTCAAAGGCTTTTGGTTAGCACTTTTCTCTCTCAGAAAGATTTCTTGTTCATTTCAACCTCTGGTTTAAGAAGGCAAAGAAACAATGGCCTTTTAACAGTGTGTGTGAGATGACCTTTTCTGTCTTCAGTGTCTGAATAGAAAACTATAACTCCCTGGAGTGAGAATCAAGGAAATCTAGTGGAGAAAAGCAGCAAAGCCCCCAAGTGGATAAAACATTAGACCATTATTTCCAGAAATTTTATATATTTATGTATATATATATATAAACTGAAGTTCCAGAAATAGCACAAAGTCAGACTTCATGAACTATTCATCACATCTGATTTAATGGGATCATTAAACTGGTATTCTCTGTGTGCTAATAGCATCTGATACACAGATACTTTTTTGACTGTTGATGAATAATGATCTATGATTTATGTTTTGTTAATGGATCCTTAATAGTAACTCTTTGGGCAAGAGAAACGGGTAAAATGCACAGCATTTATTTTATACTAGCAGCAAGGAAAATGTGCATGTTTCTAATCAAGGTAGAGTTTTACATTGCAGCTCTAATGATATCTTGTGAAAAGTGAATGGTTATAAGGCGTGCATGCATCTCCAGCGTGAGTATCAAATGGCAGCATATCAGCCAGAGATGGGAGAAAAAGTACAGATGCTAGAACATCATTGCTGATTTATAAAGTAAGCAAACTTTTGTACTTTGCAGAGACTTCATCACTTAATCATGAAAGCTTCCATAAGTTACAGATTGATGGGCTAGGGTTTTCCTTCTCTGTGTGAGAAATTATTTCCCTGCAAAAACAGTGGAGAGAAGACATTCTTTTGTCCCGCTCTCACTTAGGTTTCTCCGTAAATGCACATTTTCCCTACTTTCTGGTGTGATGTAGGAAGAGAACACTATTGCCTTTGGCATCTAGCTGTAATCAAATGTCCAGATGAGTGATAATGTTGTGTCCCATCCTTTAAAGTTTTTCCAAGCCTCCTGATCTTGGACCATATTAATTAGAAAACTAGATTTTCTGCTGATGTCAAATGAAACTTCATATGCAGCAAGACTTACAGTGAGATGATACACCATCAAACTAATCCAAGAGAAGAACTGGCCTTTGCTGGCACGGTATATAGTGTTCATAAAGGTTGACCTTAGATTATAACAATGTTTTTTGAATGTCTTATTGAATGCCTTCGATCCCCATATTGCCTCTGGTAAGAATATTTCCTCTTATTATTCCTCTTTTGATGATATTGAATCTTCTATCTTGCTCACCTGCGACGACCATGCTACCATGAGAGTGGGGGCTGGGCTTCTCTTCAGCATTGCAGTTACGATCACTACCATTATTTGTACTCTCTCTGGATTTATCTCTATTGTCTCAGAAAAAATTTATTAATGGTTATTTCTTGTGTGCTTTATAAATGAGCAAATGGAGAGGAGAAAGGTTGGGATTTACTCAGTGGTGCTCCAAATTAGATGAGCATTACAGTCAGCTGTGAGCTATTTAAAAAGTCTCTGTTATCTCTATTAATAGATGGCACTCAGGAATACGTGTGATTAACAAGTGTTTCGGGCGGTTCCGGTGGGGTGGTTACAAAGCCTACATGTGGGAAGCTCTATCAGACAACACAACCAGTTGTACCCACAGAGACTATGTTATCCATATTTATTTTTTCAGTTCACTTTAGTGATTACTCTGTTATAATTCAAAATCAGCTTTCAATCAAGGACAACAGTTCTATTTTCAGAAGTGTTAAAATGAGAAGATATTTTTTCCTCAATGCAATTTTCTTTCATCTCTTAAAAAATGAGTAAATCAGCACCCTTGTTTTATTCTATTTTTGTTTTCTTTTTGAACAGCTTTGTTATTTTTATGCCTGAGTTTTCTTTTAATATTTCAACTTTTGACATCATAGGCCAGGTGTCATATTAATACACGATTTTGTCTGTGACTGAATTTAATTGATGCTTTAACTTGAGAGAAATCCATTAATGTTATCTACAAGCCTCAGCAATAGCAGTAATTCTCATCCAAATGGACATACATGCCAATGGTAGGGTGAGGAGGGTTAATTATGTTCACACAATTTTATTAATATTTACTTAATACTTAAATTGTAAACCAATTGAGATATTTCTTCATTAAGGATCATGTAAGCCTATTTATAAGAATATTAATTCATTTGAACAATCACATCACCCCACATTTTTCTTTGAATTAAAAGTACACATATCTAGTCTATGAAACAAATACAGACAACATTTTAAATAAAGTATATTAAATACTTCTTAGACTTTGATAATAGGCAAATTATCTGGAGGAGATAACTCTCCTGCTCTTTGTTTTCTTTAGTATCAAGTTGCTTTCCAAGGGGTAATACAAAATGACCCCTGCATTTTCTAAACAGTTTTATCACCTGAGTAAGCCATTAATAGAAACTGGATGAGGTGTAAGGACATTTCTTTGTAAAATTGAATACAGTACTATGAAGAGATTACATATCCAACATTATGGAGATCATAAAGGGAATTGGGGACAAAACTTAGCATTTCAAATACTTGTATAGAGCAACCATATTTCATAAAAGACAATGCTGAATTATATACTTCAGAGTGAACACTAAGTTCAAGCAATATTACAACAAGATCATTTACTTTGTTGATGTAAAGTTGAATTATATTATCCCTAGGCAAATCAGCAAGTCCTGTCTAATGTCATTAGTATGTTCTAGCCAAAATTTAAATAAAAGCCTAGCCCATTAGCAGGGCATGACTACTTCTGAGTGAGTAATGCTGACCTTGATGAATGCTTTGAAGACATTAATCAAAGACATAAGGTTACAAAGTGGATTTTGCAAGTTTGCTTTCCTCCTTTCTAAAAGCAAGGATTTTTGTGATAAAACACTAACATAAGTCATCTAATTAGTTTATCATAAAAGTGAATTTGATTAGAAGTGTGGACTACCACCATGGTTGTCTAATGACAGGTGTTATTGGGAAAGTGAGAGCTAAGCTGCAGGGTGTGTCTACATGTGTGTCTATGTGTGCCCATGTGAGCACACGTGCATTTGTGAAGTACTTGACAAAAGTGCTGATGAAAAGTTAAACTACCAGGCAGTAGTGAGAACAGTTGGAATTACTAATTGTGTTGCTGCTACCTAAGAAGAAAATGTCCCTAACATTTTGAAGATGGGAAACTGGTAACACTAAGATCAGGCATCTACAGAAACAACTGGTTACCCAGAAAGGGCTGCAGATTGGTAGACATGAATTACTATGCTCATTTAATCTTTTAAAATTAGAAAATGTGATTTACAAGAAGCTGCATGAAATCACAAGATTATTATATGGATTCATGATAGTCAACATTATCGATTGAACTCTGATAGTCTATTACATTCATCTCCAGATATTTGCTAGGGAAACCTGGCTGGTTACATCACCCACTCCCCTAGACCATGCTTATAACCAACCCCTGAAAAAGTGTCACTCTTTTTTTATTATATTTTATTGATTATGCTATTAAAATTGTCATCATTTTTTTCCTTTGCCCCCCTCCACCCAGCCCTCAACTCCCTCAGGCAATCCCCATACCATTGTTCATTACTGATGAATATAACCTGCCTTAAATTGAAAATATGTGCCTTTACCGATGGATTTTTCCTGTTCTCTTTGGTTGTAATGATTGTTTTACTTCTGTCTTTAGCTTGTCCTAGATTTTGCTGTCAGCCTCATTGCTTAAAACATGTGTGTGTTAGTGTGCAGAGCTTCATGAACAATGTGATTGTCACAATGTGGGCCTTACAAAGCTTCATTTCCAACTCAAATTCAATACTCCCATCTTTGTGCTCTTCTTATATATTTTGCTTCTGTATATTCTGTGATCCCTTAATTTTTATTAAGTCAAACAATTAATAGTCTTGTAATGCTTTTAATTGTAAATTCAGAAGAAAACTGCTTTCATTTAGTGATGACTACACTTTAAGGAGTTTTCCGTAATTTTCAAAATTTCTCCAGAATCAATCCTGTATTTGCTATCAATTTCCCTGTAACCTAAATAACTTTTTTTAATAGTGAACTAGCAAAAATAAATTATTACTCTATTCACACTTCTGAGACCTTCTTTATTACACTTTCATTTTAAAAGCATTTTCCTGAATATAGAATTTTAAATCAATAATTTTCTTTCAGTACAATAAAGGTACCATATCTTTGTCTTCTGGTCCTCATTGTCTCATGAAAGTCAGCCATCTATTATTATATGATTATTTCTTTTCTAAATTATATTTTCTTATGTTTTTACAGTTGTCCTGATTTTTCCCCCCTTGTCCCACTCCATCCAGCATCCTCTTCTCCCTCAGGCAATCCCCACACTATTGTCCATGTCCATGGGTCATGTGTATAAGTTTTTTGACTACTGCATTTCCTAGACTGTATTTTACATTCCCATGGCTATCCTGTGACTACCTATTTGTACTTCTGAATCCCCTTACCTCTTCATTCATTCCCCCACAACCTGCTCCCATCTGGCAGACATCAGAACACACTCTATATCCATGGTTCTGTCTCTGCTCTTTTGTTTGCTTAGTTTGTTTTTTAGATTCAGTTGTTGGTAGGTATGTATTTTTGCTATTTTGTTCATAGTTTTGATCTTCTTTTTCTTACATAAGTCTCTTTAACATTTAATATAATAATAGTTTGGTGATGATGAACTCCTTATTTTTCCTTGCCTGGGAAACTCTTTATCTGCCCTTTGACTATGAATGATAGCTTTGCTGGGTAAAGTAATCTTGGCTGCATGTCTCTGCTTTTCATGATTTTGAATAGTTCTTGCCAATCCCTTCTAGTCTGCAAAGTTTCTTTTGAGAAATCTGCTGTGAAAGTCTTAGTTATTTACAGGGAAATTCCCATAACTGCTTTTCTCTCACTACTTTTAAGGTTCTCTTTTTGTCCTTAACCTTTGGCATTTTAATTGCAATGTGTCTTGTACTGGGCTTCTTTGACTCCATCTTGCTTGGGACTTTCTGTGCTTCCTGGACTTGCATGTCTATTTCCTTCACTAAATTAGGGATGTTTCTTTTCATTATTTTTTCAAATAGATTTGCAATTTCTCTTCTCCTTCTGGCACCCCTATGATGCAAATGCTGGTATGCTTGAAGCTACCCCAGAGGCTGCTTATACTATCTTCAGTTTTTTGGATTCTTTTTTTCTTTTTGTTGTTCTGATTGGTTGTTTTTTTCTTCCTTATGTTACAAATCATCAATTTGATTCATGGCTTCCTCCATTCTACTGTTGTTTCCCTGTAAATTGTTTTTTGTTTCAAATAATGTATCCTTAGTTTCAGACTGGATCTTTTTTATACTGTTGAATACTCATTAAATTCCTTAAGCGTCATTATAACCAGTGTTTTGAACTCTGCACCTGACAGATTGCTTATCTCTATTTCACTTAGTCTTTTTCTGGAGTTTTGATCTGTTCTTTATCCAGGCCATGTTTCTTTGCCTCCTCATATTGGCATCCTCTCTGTGTTTGTTTCTATGTATTAGGTAGAGCTGCTATGACTCCCTGTCTTGCTATTATGACCTAATGTAGTAGGTGTCCTGTAGGGTACAGTGGCACAGCCTTCCCTATCATCCAAACTGTGTACTGGAGGTGCACCCTTTGTGTGGGGTGAGTACACCCTCATCTTTTAGTTGAGCCTTGATTACTGTTGGCAGATCAATTGAAGGAATTTTCCTAGGCCAATCAGCTGCAAATACTGGCTGTGACAACTGCCCACCAATCTCTGCCCTTTGTGGAGGAACAGCTGTACAGGGGCAGGGTGGTTGTGCTCTGACGTGATCTATAGTTGTCCACTAGGTGCACAGGCTCTGGGGATTCCTGGGTGGTGCAAGCCAAGGTCAGCCTTCACCTGTGTTTTACTCAGAACCACCCTGCCTGTGCTATAAAGTAATCTAAGGTGGCTTCCACTTGAGCTGGGCTTGGAGATTCCCAGGGGAAGCCAAGCTGTGAATGTAGGATTGTTGCTACTCTTGCTGGGCCTGGTTTAGCAAGAGGTGTGAGGGGCCAGAGGCTAACTGAGGCTGCTTGTTTTTTGTTTGAAAGGATTTAGGAACCTGTGAAGCATAAGCCAAGACCATCCATTCATATGGAAAACCAGCTCAGGTGGCCAGTAAATTGGGTCGGATAGTCTCTGGGGATTTCCAGGGTGGGGCTAATAATGTTAGCCAGGTCAATGGATACTTAGATATGGTACCAGCCTGCTGGCTCTGTGGCTCTGTGGGGGTATGGTTCAGATGGTTCAGAAAAGGGACAATGCTTGCCCTCCTGACTGGGAGAAAGCTCTCTCTCAGCTCATGTCTTGATGTCAGACACTTCAGTTTCTCTCATATGCCACTAGTGCCTTTCAAGCTGCTACCTCTGTGCTAGAGGTCAGAGGGAGTAAATCTGATAAAGAGCATGTGTGGGTCCTTTAATAGTTTTTTCCACTAACTTAACCCCTGCTTGTTTTTGCAAGCCCCTAGAAGTTATAGGGGCTTATGTTCCTGGCACAGTAACTCTGGGCTGGGAGTCCTGGCACAGGGTTGAGACTCTTTGCTCCTGAGATATTCCACCCAAACTTTTATCTACTACACATGGATGTGGGACTAGCCTGTTCCATGTCTCTGTCCCTCCTATCAGTCTTCATGGATGTGATTTCTTTAATTCCATAGTTGTCAGGCATCCATTCAACTCAATTTCTGATAGTTGTGAGTGATGGTTGTTCTGTATTTTAGTTGTAATTTTGATGTGGTTGTGCAAGGAAGTGAGCTGTATTTACCTATGCTGCCATTTTGACCAGAAGTCAATGATTCTAAAGTGTTACCCTTAAGCTTCCTCTGGTCTAGCTTTCTTACTTGTCATTCATCTTTTATTAAGAGACTCTTCATTAAGACTGCATATTATGCAGCTGTTAAGCTTGTCAATTAACTATGTCAATATACTCATGTTAATCATGATAAATATTTCGTATGTGTATTTAAGTGTCTAGCTTTATCCTACTAGAGAAGAGGAAACATGTATAATCCACTGCCATGTCCCTGGCACTTACCACAGTATCTGACATGCCATATTAGTTTAATAGGTATTTAGTACTTTTAAAAAGTATTCTTTTTTAAAAAAGCAACAAACATTCATTTACAGATTTTGGTATTAAATATTTAACTGTGTAGATTGAAATCAAACTGTGCAGGGTTTGAGTCCATTTACTCCTAGTTGTTTAACCTTGGGAAATTATTTCCCTAAACTTCATTTTTTTTTATCTGTACATAATACTGATAATTGCATCTACTTTACAGGATTATTTAAAAGAGCTTTTTGCAAGATGGCTGACCAAGAGACCATACTCAGTATATCTAGCTAGTAATAGCATTTAAATTGAACTATTTTGGATATAATGGATCTCATTTATTGCATGTTCATTTTACCTCATTTAAATTGGATAACCATAACTTCAACTTTTCTGGATAACTTTCCTCTCCTTCTTTATTCCTGCTACCACAAAGAACCACTTACAAGAAGCAAACTGCAAAACAACTAACTTCTTTGGAAATATTGGTTAAAATGAATTGTTTGTAAACCTTCAACAAAAGCTATCTGAAATAAAGATAGATGAGTATTACATGGTAAAATGCTGAGATGTAATTCGTCTTAACAAATATCTATTAAGAACCAACTAGATGCTCCCTGGTGTGCTAGAAAAAGAAGGAAATAATAACATTTATCGATTGTCTATTCTAAGCTCCCTTGTGCTGGATACAACATACATCATGCTCACAATCATGCTGTGGAGTAGGTATTCTTACAGAAGTGACAATTCCAAGTTAATCCTTGCTTTATCCAAAGCTAAGCCTCATTGTTGAGCACTGTGGGGAAGAGTTAATGAAAGAAGGAAGGGATTTAAACAAAACTATCTAATAGCATAGGATGGTAGCCTAGGCCAATGGTTTCTAAACATTCAACTCCAGCAGAGGGACTCTTTAGTAAAATAACAGTCCAATATACAAAGAAGACATGAGTGCTGCTTTGATTGAAGTAGAGGTAGTGGACTTTAAAGCCACCTGATGTTTACATTTATACTTCACCATGGGTAAACCCCTTATTTCCCTCTCTACGAACTCCTGGGGATTCAGAAACTGGTTTCAAAATAACCCTCCATGATTTACAAATTTAGAGTAAGTGAGCTCAAGAGATGCTAAATAACTTGTTTCTGTATTTCCTGATTAATTGTCATTATCTAGATAATTAGATGTTGTGGTCAAGGAATTTTAATTTCATTCTGTGTCTGAGATATGTTTCAAAGAAGAAAGGAGTCGTGTTTGCCAAAGTTTCTTGGATGAGGCATAGTGTTTATATACTGGGCACTTTTTATTTGGGTAAAGGAATGCATTTGAAAATTTTAATTTATGAAGCCTATAGACTATTATATTAATATAACTATTAATATACTACTTGGAATGAGGTCAGGGCTTACACAGCCTGCACAACTTCAATGAGATGACAGAATCTGGCAGGGATTAATCAGAGGGGATTTTTCTCAACAAATTCTGTAGAGAGTTTGGGACAGAGGTGTTGGCCTTCCTGGTAAAGGTATTGTTATACACAGGGTGTTGAGCAAATAAGTTGATATACTCAGTATAATGGGAGACAGGTTTCACAGTGTTGGAGAAGGAACCTACAGTGTTAAAAAAAGGGAAAAGGATAAAATAAATCCTGTGGGATTGGATTGAAGTTGGGGGTATAGATATAATCTCATAATTGATGTGGTATATATTTTATATTATACATTTATTTATATATGGCTAGAGGAAGAAAATGACATTGTGTGTCTGCTGAAAGGGCTAGAACCAATGACGTGGCAGTACTAATTAGCACACCTAGCACTCAGATCTTGATTTCTGAGTACTTATTCTCCACTAAAGGAAATCAGGGCTCCTTGAAGAAATGACAGCACTTTATAATGTGACTGGCTGGGGAAGCTATGAGTCTGAAAAAATCTTGTCAACACAAAAAATTATGAAGTACCCAGAGAATGATGGGGACGTGTCAAAATAACGCAGGATTGAGACTTCTACTGGCCAAATCTAGGAAGATTTGATGGTAATGTATTATTACATTGTATAAAATGGGGAGATCTGAGTCTATACTAACATGAATGGGAGAAAGACAGAGAATGATCTGGGCATAAGGTGAATATGGAACATGTTAAAAATTTTGGAATCTAGATGAAAGGTTTATCATATGAGTCCTTTATTCACCAAACTCCAAGTTCTCCCTTAAACTTTTAAATTCAGGTTAAAAGTTTTAATATTCTATTAAA
The DNA here is from genome assembly GCA_004024845.1 of Tonatia bakeri. Lineage (NCBI taxonomy): Eukaryota > Metazoa > Chordata > Mammalia > Chiroptera > Phyllostomidae > Tonatia > Tonatia bakeri. Next base: position 57,982 of record PVIA01004904.1, on the reverse strand, counting down.
AATCTAATTTTAACAACCATTTATAATGGACTTTGAATGATACTTCTTAGTCCTATTTACAAATCATACCTTTAAATACTTTAAACTTGTATTTATAAATTTTCATGTTATCTCTTTAAAAAAAGAAGGATGAGCAAAAAGTGAGTTTATATTGATGGTTGTTCATATGGAAAAAAACATGCAGGTTATGATTATTACAGTAGCTTTATTAACTCAAAAGAATGTCACTCATAACTGTAAAACTACTTTTGCCCACCCCTGTGTATTGATTAGTAAAAAAAACCCTTCATAAGTTTAATAAAATTTATTCATATATTTATTTTTAAATAAATCAATATAACAAATTAACTTAAGATTTCTCCTTAAAATTACAAATCTGTATCAGTCAATTACACATTTTAATTAGAACCATGAGGATAACTAACATTAATAGGCCAAAAATCACCTGAACATACAAAATAGCTAAAATCTATACACAATATAAAAATATAAAAATATGGTAACATTAATATTTTTAATAATTATGCACTTAATTCCAAATCTTTCTGGGTCCAAAAATGAGAACCTACGAAGAAAATAATTATGTCACCAGAAACAACTTTTGGGAGTAAACTTCTGTGGTAAATGATCTCTGAGATTTATGATCTCCTTGTTTCACCAGGGTTGGTCTATGCAATCAATAGGGTACAGATGAAATGATGATATGTTACTCCCAAGATTGGGTTATAAAACATAGAGCAGGCTGCACTTGATTGTCCTCTCCCTTTTTGGATCACTCACTGTGAGGAAGTCCTCTGTTTTGTGAATAAGAAACTTAGCCATGTAGAGGGGCCTATGTTTTAGGAACCTGCAATGTTTAGCCAATAGCCAATGAGAAACTATTTTACTAGCCACTATGCGGGCGTTGTCGCACCAGTGGAGCTTCCATATGACTGAATCCCAGGTGATAGTTTGACTTCAACCTAATGAGAGGCCAACCCCTAAGATGGAGGTGGTCACATAATTCAGTTTCAATTCAAATTTTGCATTAGCCAATTCTCCCTACTTATAACAAAAGAGTACAAATATCACTCAGTCTGCTTCTGTTCACTTGACTGGATTGTGTATTTCTTTGACTCTAAAGATAACACAGATTCATTCCTGCCAAGGTCTAAAGATCTTTGAGTTTAAAGATTTCACTTTTTCTTTTTCATATACTTTCTGTCTCATGGTATCATGCAACTGTTACAAATTTTAAATTATATTCAGTGGATTCTGAATATCTCTCATGGGTTTTTCCATTTAGGCACAGAATCTGCCATTATTGTGGTTATATTTCCCTATAGTCTTTCTTGTCCTATGTCCATGCCTGTATTAACTTCACTCATTCCATCTAAAATGGTTTTCCCCTCTAGTTCTATCAAGTGATTGCTTACATATCATTCAAGGGCCTCTTCTATCAAACATTCTTGTCAACTATACTCTCTAAAAGGCTACTGGCACTCTGTGTTTCCCTAACCTATTGCTTATAAATTAAAAAATAGCACAATATTCTGCAGTTTACTTTTTTATTGCCTTGCATTCCAACAATACAAGAGCAGAATCCCTGTGAATTCACCCCTGCAATCCTATCCCCCGTAGGATCTAACACTGTTTAGATACAAGGATATAACCCAATCAATCCACTTTAATGTGGTTCAGATTTGTTGAATAATGATAGTAACTTGTTTTCTGTAAAATCACTATTGTCTATTAAGCTCTAAAGAAACATTTACCACATGAAGCTCAGAGAACATTTACCACATAATCCTGTTCTGGAATATGAGTGCTTGGGGTATAGACAACGTGAGAATGAAACTGTTTCATGTGCTAGTTTTCCTGGTGATTCCGATACATGGACTGGTTGCAAACACTCATTATTAGATATTCTGTGGATAGCACTGAGTTCATTTGAACGTTCAGAAGTGTATAAAACATGTAGTGAATGTTTGGTAAAAATATGTTGAATAGATGACTTAATAGCTCAGAGAAGTGCATAATGCTGAGAAATACACATACATACAAAAATATCTTCAAAGACTCTAGAATTTCTGTCTTAACATGCACAATTTTTACATGTACCTGGAAAACACTTTTGCTTTTATAAAGATTGGAACTTTATTTTATTTGAACATTTCTTGAAATAGCTTAAAAGTCAAGTAGAAAATTGAGTTCATTAATATACATTATTCCATAATTTGTATCTTCATTTTCAAAAAGAATTCAAATTTAAGTTCATTTTAATTTCCTTTTTGCCTACAACTTAATGTTTACCATTTACTCAGATTTTGGTATTGTGTAAATGAAACCTAAGTGTATAACTTTGAAGCTATGTTAAAGAAATGCATTTCAGTTGGAATATATTGCTGAACAGAAAAAAAAAGGAAAGAAAAATCCATAGATCTTTGTGTGTAACACGATAGTAAAACATTTGATTTACTGCCTCTCTCTGGATTAGTTTATAACATGAAAAATATAGCGTAGTGTCTATTTAGCTCTCTTGATTATTCCATGCAATAAAAGGGGTATTTTTCTTTCAATACTGAACTGACAAGCTATGGGTAAAACCTCAGCAAACAAAATAAGGGGCTATTTTTATTTGCTCTTAAGAGGACAGTACTGAAAAAATGCTTTGTTTTTGTAGTGGAGGTGATGTGATAGACTAGATCTTAGTGACTACTTACAGTATCTTTTGGTGTTCAATAAACGAGAAATGAAGAAATAAAATTGTCATTTTCTTGGAGTTTGATCTAAATGTTCATTCCCATGGCTAATATAAAGCATGTTTGTTGGGAACAGTCTTTGACTGGAATGAGATGCTTGGTCTTGTCTAGAAAGATGGATGGCCTGAAGGGTTGTTGCTTTGCCAGCTCTCAGAAGAGTAACAGTAGCATGTGTGCTTGTTTGTCTTTTGTCAAAACTTCAAAGAGATTTTCTTCTGGCAGTGTGTGCTATTTTCTGTTGGTAGTTTTAAACAAAATTACAGTGGGGTAAGTATGTACCAGGGTTTATGCCTAGGGACCTTGAACCTTGTATTCATTTTCCAGTTATAAAAAACAACAGTCAATGTAAAATACCAGAATGATCTGACAATTATTGTAACAAAGAGAGGAGATGCTGGCTAATTGAAGTTTAGTTCATTGTTAGGTCTAGAATTTTGACACAACTCAGTTAAGCTTTCAGAGGTAGGGAAGGTGAGAATACATTCTCACATAAATCTGCTTGATCATCCCATCTGTTGTGGCTCTTCCAGCTTTTCAATTCTCCTTTCTCTCCTCACCTTTTACTTCCTCAGATTGACACTGTAAAGCCTTCAGTAGATCCCTATCTCTCATCAGATAAAAGCCAAACAACTATCTTCTCTGTCATATGGCCCTTTGTGTCTCATGGTCCTTTATGATTTAGTTCCTATCTCCTTTTTACACACACCTTTTATCATGGGATATCTAAAGTCAAGCCATAGCAAGCTGCTTAGCTTGCAGGACAGACCCTACTTCCTGGCATCCTATAGTCCTTTGTGCATCCTGGTCTCTCATTCCTTGGGTTGCCAATCTTTAATTTTATATACTTGGGAAACTTTTATTCAGTCTTGAACACACAGTTCTGATGCTATTCAGAACTGCTTTCTCATGCATATATTCATTATTGTAATTTTTGAATTGTTATTCTCTCTATTCATTTCTCTTCATGTGTATAATCCCTAAGAACAAGGATTATGTTTTATCTAATCCTTGATGCCATGATAGACAAATGGACAGAACTGTCATTTTATTTATATGGGTATTATTTTACAGTTTTAAAAATTGTATATACACTTCATGTATGTAATCCCTAAGAACAAGGATTGTGTTTTGCATCACATGTACACTACCTACATATAGTTCCTAGCACATACTAGATGCTCAATAAATATGATTGAATTGGAAAGCATTTCACCACATCTCCTAAGTGGTCATGTCTCTCCTAGTTAGAAAGCCACACTAAAAATCTATTTATAGAATTTAATTTTCTTTCATTTACAATTTTTAATGCTCCATTTTCTTTCATTATCCCTCAAATTATAAGAACTATGTTACTTGCATAGCAAAGTCTTCCTAGTATAAACTCAGATATTTTACAAGGTGCCCTGTTGAAATGAATCTGATCATCAGAAATTAATTTTAAAAGACTTTCAGTTACTACAGTTGCTTCCCAAAGTCCATTTGCAACCCACAAAAATATTGGATGCAAAATTGTTAAGGAGTAATATATCTGAGCTATTATGAATAATACACTGTACTAGTCATGTTCTATGTGTTATTTTCAACTTTAATATAATTTCAAAGTTCTTCTATTACCCCTAAAAAGTAACAAAAACTAAACGTCTCATTGGAAAAATGTGATTAGAACCCTGAAGCTACTGTCCAGAGAGCACAGAAAATACAGGGTGGAATGGCAAAGAAAGTGATCGGCCACCAAACTGTAAAGAGAATCATCCTCATGATATTAGGTAACCAGTGGCTTCTAGCATACACAGACTATAAAAACCTTCTCCTGAATGTAATTGATTTTAAAAATGTAGCTACTGTTGTTCCTCCAGTTCTTGTAGATATAGGGTTAGGTTGTTTATTTGAAATGTGTTTATCTCTTTTTAGGTAGGCCTATATTGCTATGAACTTCCTTCTCTGGGGAGTTTTACTGTGTCCTATAAATTTTGGACTGTTGTGCATTCATTTTCATTGATTTCCAGAAACTTTTTTATTTCTTCCTTGATCTCATTATTAACTCATTTATTGTTTAATAGCATGCTCTTCAATCTCCATGAACTTGAATGTTTTTGAGTTTTTTCCTTGAGGTTGGTTCCTAGTTTCAGTCCCTCATGGTCTGCACCCCAATGTTAATAGCAGCACAATTTACAATAACCAAGTGCTGGAAGCAACCTAAGTACCCATCAGTAAATGAATGAATCAAAAAACTGTGGTACACTTACACAGTGGAATATTATGCAGCAGAAAGAAAGAAGGAGATCCTACCCTTTATGACAGCATTAATGGAACTGGAGAGCATTATGCTAAGTGAAATAAGCCCGGCAGTAGAAAACAAATACCATAAGATCTCACCTATAAGTGGAACCTGATCAACAAAACAAGCAAACAAGCAAAACACAACCAGGGACACTGAAATAAAGAACAAACTGATAGGAACCAGAGAGGAGAGGGGAGAGGGATAATAGAAGATAACAGGGGAAGGGCCATCAAGGAACATGTATAAAGGACACATGGACAAAGCTAAAGGGGGTAGGTTTGAGGGTGGGAGGTGGATGGGTGGGGTGCAGGGGAGTGGTGGGGTGAAAATGAAGACAACAGTACTCGAACAATAATAAAAAAATAAAAATTTAGTTAAAGTAGACCTCAAACTCATGAGCCATGATTTAGTATTTCCTCAAATAATAATAAGGACCCAGGTTTAACTAATCTTACATCTGGTTAATATTCTAGCAAAGAAAAAAGTAGCATACATAGAAAAAGGTAATAAGGAAAAAATAAAAAAGGTAAATCAGGATCACAGACAATGTATTCAGTTAATATATTTTACCAAGCTTAAATTTGGAATTAGAAATTTATATCAAAATTACCTTAAATAGACTGCATAGCCTGCTGTATATACTTATGTCCATGTTAACTTTATATTATGAGTTCAAGGCATTCTCAAATTTATATTTTAATTTTATTGATAGAACAGTTCCTTGGGTGAGTCTTGATTGTTCATGGACTAACAGTTTTTGCACTTGGTTTTCACACTCACTATAGATGATATAGGACAAGTCCTAATGTGAAATGTGGAAAAAATAAAGAGAAAATCCCAAAATTAATTTTACAAACCCAATGACAAACATACTTCCTAGTAAGAGCTAACCAGTGCCTTCTAGCATGTGGTGTATTATAAAAAGCTTCTGCTCTTAAATGTAATTGATTTTAAAAATGTATTTAAACTAGACATGCAGCTTATAGGCTTTGAGTAGAGGGGCAGGCATGATAACATGGGGTCTGTCTGGAAAAAGTATAGCCACTTTTAATATAACAAGAATGGTTTGTGTGACATCAATGTAACCTGGTAGCCAAGGAGAGTGGACTGGAATGTGCATGTGTGAACAAGGACAGCTTCACTGTAGTAGTCAGTGGGGAGCCACAGGTGTCATTGTGTGAACATGTGTATTGGGTGGGTGTTTCATTAAAAATGACTGAGCAAATAGAGTAACAAATCTGCATCAAAATTTGCATTAAGCTTGAACATTAGGATGATTTAGACATTCACAGAAACTAGTGGGATGATTCAATTCATAAGTCTGCAGCTATGGGCAACTAGTGATTGGCAATTTCATCATGACAATGTGTCTGCTCATGCATCACATCTTGTGCAGAGTTTTTTGGTGAAACATTGAATCACCTAGGTGACTCAGTCCCCCTACAGCTCAAGTTTTGCACCCTGCATCTTGTGGTTTTTCCTAAAACTAAAATCACCTTTGAAAGGGAACAGATTTTAGACTACCCATGAGATTCAGGAAGATACAACAGGCAGCTGATGGTGACTGGGAGAACTGTGTGAGGTCCCAAGGTGCCTACTTTCAAGAGGGCTCGGGTATCATTGTCGTATGTACGAAATTTCTTATATTTTATATCTTCTTCAATAAATGTCTCTATTTTTGACATTACATGGCTGGATACCTCCTGGACAGACCTCTTATACCTCAATGTGTTCTGAAAGTATCACTGCATACAGTATGTGACTTTTATTGATGTATATCTTACTGAACTTAAGTTACCAGCAATGCATTGACATGGTTCAGCAAATGCAATGAAAACAGGAATTTCAAAACAGGAACTTTTGAAACCCTTGAAAATATAGAGGTTAAAATAAAAGACTATTTGGTGCTCAATGGGAAAATCACAGGTATCTTTTCAAAACAATGTTCTGAAAGCATTTCTCTGTAGAACGTTATCCCACTAGAATAGATTAACTGCTCAATAGAGCCCACTAGCCAAATATTTGGTAATTGATGCTGGAATTATTTGGAAATTTTTCTACGTTTATTTGTGAAGTCTAAGAAATAAACATAATCCCTCTTTGAAAAAGTCACTAAAATTTAAAAAGCATTTTCTAGAATTTTAATGTTGTCAATATATTTCAGAAATAAATGGAGCATTAGGCAAGCTCTAATTAACACCTCTCTCTGTGCCCTAGTTCACTTCCACTGTTTTCTCAGCCCTGACGTGTTGTTTTATAGTCTGAGCACAGAGGTACACCTCGAGAAGTATTTGGAAGAAACAGGGTAAGAAATAAGTTGAAATACATTGAACAGACAAATCCCAGGTCATCTGTGTGAAACTCTGGAGTGTAAGCTTTGGAAAACTGATGGCCATGAGAATTGACCAGAAACATCAAAATAGGAGGTTATAGTGTGTACATTCAGAATCCAAAAGATAGATCTGTCTTCTGTTGTGAAACAATGGCCTTTGTGCATCAATGTCTGTGTTATGGTGGATCCTTGAGTTTGATGAGGTGAGACTCTTTAATTTAATTCTGTGTACAGCACATTGAATCCTAATGAGCCGGGTTTTCCCTATTGACTAATTCACTCTGTCTATAGTTAGATGCTTAGGAAGGCCACTAAAAGTCCATTACATTAGAATGCAAAATAATGGGTCCCATGTGACCTAAGAGATAATATACTTCACTTGTGCAGTTACAACTAAGTTCCTGGGACTTACTGAAAGTTAAAATGATAAAGAAGTAGGCAGTATTTATTTACTGTTTTTAAAACTTACCTTTGGCTAAAAAAAATTAAAATAATATCCCTATAAATAAAATGATAGTTCTGGCCATTTGTCTACCATGGCATCAAACAAATATGTTTAAGTGGATTTTCACCAGATTCAGACATTAGTTTTAGAGTTTCCCACCTTAAACTAAGGTTGCAGGACACGCTCAGTATTTCCATGGAAGTAGCAGAACAGGACACCTGGCACAGGGCCCGGCATACAGTCAGCGCTCAGTTTCTACTAAGTGCTAGCTGTTTCATCATTTCCTCCCTTGTCATTATGTACATTGTAGTTATTGGCTACAAAATTGAAAGATTCTTTACTCTTTGCTGACAGCATATTGCCCCCCTCCAATATTTTTTGAAGTTTTTCTAATGAAGAAAATGTAGGAGCCATATTTTACTTAAATTTTATGAAGTAATTTTTCTCCTTCATTTGTGTTTTCTGGAAAAGGAAGGGCTCTCAGATGAGGGTTAGTCTGAAAGGAAGTGGACAAACCAGCATTCTTTCAAGTCTTGCTGCCTACATTTCTAGCATTTTCATAGCCCTATATGCATGCATCATGCACCTTGTTAGAAAAAAGTCCACTTTTCATTTTTTGTCATGATGAAAAAGATGAAATTGATTGCCCCAATCTGCAGCACCTTATTGTTGTATAATTTTTACTTATAAATGTAAACTTTCAACTCATAGTGAACTTATGACTCAGAGGCATGAGGCAACAATGTGTTGCTAATGAAAACGATACTTCATAACCTTTATTAACATCCTTATTTTTGTTTAACCACCCAGGAAAACATTCCACCTGAGTCAGCAGGCTTTTCCAGGACCTCTACTTCGGTACACGAATTGCATTTGCTCATCCTGTAATGTAACATACAAAAAACTATTAGCCTTCTCTAACCTGGTCCTCTCAGTCCCCTTGTATTTCTGGAATATTCTCTATTATCTTGTGTTGAGGACCTCTCTGCCTGGTCTCAGGAAGCTGTGAGCCCCTGTGACTTAGGCTGAGTGAGAGACCTCTGGACCAGGAGCCACTAAAGAGACAAAACTTATTCCCCTGGCATGAACACTGCCTGTTCTGTGCCTGGCCTTTAATGCTTGATCAGTTAACCAATGACAGGTAACAATTCTCTAGGATAGAGAATGGACCTAAGACAGGTGCTGACCACGTAAAGGCCTCTGGAATGAGACTCACGAGGCTGTGGAAATGAAGGGACTGTGGAAAGGAAGGGGTGATCGACACCAACCCCTGCCACCTCTTAGCCTGAGTCTTTGTACTCAGATGTGAGAAATTCAAGTCTCCTTGCTGCCTCTGTCTCCAGCCCTTCTCAGGGCTTAGCAAACAGCCTAAGGGGCAGCTCAGACCAGAGATGGTGGACCACCGGGGTAGTCAGCCCTGAGACAAAGAATATGCAAGATCCTGTGAGATCTGTTTGCTGGAGGATGTTATTAACTTGGAATTTGAAGACACAGTCAGGAAACCCTTGAAACCTGTAGTCTTTTCATATGATAAAACTCCAATCTCTGCCCAGAATCACAACAGAAACTCTGTTAGCATCCTTGTAAGATACGTGTTCCCTTTGATCCCTTCTGCCAGACTGCGAATTCACAAACTGTGTCTACTTTCTCAATAAAAACCCACTGGGACAAAGGAAGGGGATCCCCACTAGAGGGGTTAGCCCAGAGCAGCTCACCCACTTGGAGAGAGGCGACTTCGTCCTTTACTTCCCTACAGAAAACTGTTTCTATATATAATTATTTCTTGTGGATTTAACAAGCCATTCTTCAGGGTTTTATGCGTGTCCGTAGCCGGCCGGGATGGAGCCAGGTTCTGCACGCTTCAGTCAGAGCAGCCGGGTGTTTAAGCGAGGTTTGAAAATCTCTACATGAGGATATGTTTATTTACTTTTAGAAAGAGAGAGAGAGAGAAAAAGAGAAACATCCATGTGAGAGAGAAACATGGATTGGTTGATTCCTGTACATGCCCCAACCCAGGATTGAACCCACAATCTAAGTGTGTGCCCAGACCAAGAATCAAACTCACAAACTTTTGGTGTGCAGGATGATACTCCAATCAACAAAGCCACCTGGCCAGAGGATAATTTTTTATAATAATTTTATAACATTTAAAATTTCAATGATTTTTCATAATTCTAGCAACTCATCAACTGGGAAATGTAATGCTACCAGTTCTAAAAACATCATGAAGGAATCAATGTCATAAAAATGATTATAAGTTAATAAAGTCTATAGAACATAAATAAGAAGTGACTGAGAAAAGGGAAACTTATGGGGTGGAAATTACATGCAAGAACCAGTTGCAATTAAGAGCTACTCAAAAACAGCCAATTAGGTGAGAGATCTTTTATCTTAAAATAGAAGCCAAAGTATTTCTAAACTTTCTCATCAACTAAAAGTAGAAAGGCCACTATAGCAATGAGGAAGAAACATATTTATGGAAGTGAATAAGGATCAGTACATAGAAGACAAAAATGTTTGAGGTTAATTTCACTGATAATATCACTCAGTTGGTCCCAAGACTTTTAACCCTAAAAATGCTACCTTTCAGCTATTTGTACTTGCAGTAACTGACAAATGAATTTGATAAAGTCATGCTTTATTTAGTGTATATTTTTATGATTTTCCTTATTTGATAAAAAACAAAACCTTTTGTATCCATTTAGTATTTGGGCACCCCATATTTTATTTCTGTGATTTCTTTTTTGATGTAGCTTTCAGGCACACTTATGAAAAAAACACAGCATGCTACATTTGGCATCTCAGAGCTATTCTTATCCATCTGTTTGCTTTAAAGTTGTAACTAATTTTAACTTAAAGTTGTAACTAAAATGAAACTTAAAAGTTCTGTAACTTTTAAGATGCTGAAACTGCTTTCTAACTTTTTGAAAATGCAACCTTCTAATTATATTGGTGGTTACATTAGTATACTGCATATGTTTGTATGGTGTTTCAGCAAAGTTTTCAAATTTGTTTTCTCATATGATGTTTACAAGATCCCTTTGGATAAGCAGAACAGGTGTTATTGTTTGACAAAAATAAGATACAAAGGGGGAAAGTGTCTTGCCTAAGGATTCAGAATGAATTATTTATTGGGAAGGATTAGAATCTATGTCTTCCTTGTTTTATTCAGTGTCCTTAACATACTATCGTTATGACACCAATTTTTTCCTGCTTTCTTTTAGTGTCAACCATTTATTTTATTTCATATAATTTATAGAAAATTGAACCTGTAGACATATAGTGCACTCAAAGATTTATGATAAAGTTTTACAAATTACTACTGAAATTTATATTCTTTTTTATGTGATTCTATTTTTTAATTGTATTTTATTGATTATGCTATTGTAGTTGTCCTGTTTCCCCCCCTTTTCTCCCCTCCACTCCTCAGGCAATCCCCACACCATTGTTCATGTCCACGGGTCATGCATGTAATGTCTTTGGCTACTCCATTTCCTATAATGTACTTTACATTTCCATAGCTACTCTGTAACTCCCTATTTGTACTTCTTAATCTCCTCACCTCTTCACCCATTTCCCCACACTCCCCTCCCATCTGGCAACCATCCAAACAATCTGTCTATCCCTGGTTCTGTCTTTGTGTTCCTTGTTTGCTTAGTTTGTTTTTTTTTATATTCAATTGTTGATAGATATGTATTTTTGCCATTTTATTGTTCATAGTTTTGATCTACTTTTTAAGTCCCTTAAAAATTTCATATGGTAATGGTTTGGTGATGATGAACTCTTTTAGTTTTTTCTTGTCTGGTATTCTTTATATGCCCTTAGATCCTAAATGATAGATTTGCTGGGTAAAACAATCTAACTATAGGTCCCTGCTTTTCATGACTTTGAATAGTTCTTGCCAATTGCTTCTAGCCTGCAAAGTTTCTTTAGAGAAATCAGCTGAAAGTCTTATGGGAATTCCCCTGTAGGTAACTAACTGCTTTTCTCTTGTTGCTTTTAACACTCTCTCTCTCTCTCTCTCTTTTTTTATCTTTAACCATTGGCATTTTAATTATGATATGTCTTATGTGGGAATCTTCACCTCCATCTTGTTTGGGGCTCTGTTCTTCCTGCTTTGCATGTCTATTTCCTTCACCAAATTAGGGAAGTTTTCTTTCACTATTTTTTTCAGATAGATTTGGAACTTCTTGCTCTTTCTCTTCTCCTTCTGGAACCCCTATGATGTGAATATTGGTATGCTTGGAGTTGTCCCAGAGGCTGCTTATACTACCTTCAGTTTTTTGGATTCTTTTTCCTTTTTGTTTTTCTGATTGGTTGTTTTTTTCTTCCTTGTGTTCCAAATCATTGACTTGATTCTCAGCTTCATCAACTCTACTGTTATTTCCTTGTAAATTATTCTTTGTTTCAATTAGTGTATCTTTTATTTCTGACTGGATCTTTTTTATACCTTTGAGATCCTCCCTAAATTCCTTGGGCACTGTTATGACCAGAGTTTTGACCTCTGCATCTGATATATTGCTTATCTCCATTTCATTTAGTTTTTTTTTTCTGGAGTTTTGATCTGTGTTTTCATTTGGGCCATGTTTGTCTCCTCATTTTGTCAGCCTCCCTGTGTTTGTTTCTATGTATTAGGTAGAACTGCTATGACTCCCTGTCTTGGTAGTATAGCCTAATGTAGTAGGTGTCCTGTAGGTTCCAGTGGCACAACCTCTCCTATCATCCAAGCTGTGTACTACAGGTGCACCCTTTGTGTGGGCTGTTTATATCCTCCTCTTATAGTTGAGCTTTGGTTGCTTTTGGCAAATCAATGGAAGGGATTTACCAGGTCAGTCATCTGCAAGGATTGTCTGTGACCACTGACCACCAACCTCTGCACTCTGTGGAGGATCAGCTGAGCAGGGGCAGTGTGATGGTGCTCCAGTATGGTCTGTAGTTGTGCACTGGGTGTGCAGGCTCTGGAATTTTCCAGGTTGTGCAGGCCAAGGTCAGCTTCCACCTATTTTCTGCCTGGGGCCACCCTGCATGCACTACAGAGCAGTCCTACATGTCTGCTACTTGTGCTGGGATTGGAGATACCCAGGATAAGTCAAGCTGTAAATCTGGGCTGGCTGCTGTTAGGGCCAGGCCTGGGGCTCAGTGAGGCCAGTTATTGCTTGTATGAGAGGATTTGGGAAGTTGTGAAGCATGAGGAAAAAACAGCCATTCATATGAAAAAGCAGCTTGGGTTGGTCAGTAAGTTGTTTGGGGCAGAGTCTCTGGGACTCTCCAAGGCTGGTCAAACAGTGTTAGCCAGGTAGATGGAGTCTTAGGTATGGAACCAGTTTGCCAGCTCTGTTGGGGGGATGGTTTAGAAAAGGGACACTGGTCTCTGCTTGCCTTGATGCCAGACACTTCCGTTTCTCCCTATATACCATGGGTACCTTTCAAGCTGCTACCACAGTGCTAGAGCTCAGAGGGAATGAGTCTGAGTAGGTGAGTTCATGTGTGGATTATTTAGGAGAAGTTGCTTAGAACACCTGAAGTTTCTTCCACTAACTCAATCCCCACTGGTTTTTTTGCAGCCAGAAGTTGTGAGGACTTAACTTCCCAGGCAATAGAACCCTTGGCTGGGTAGCCTGGTATGAGGCTGGGATTCCTCACCCCTGAGATATCCCTCCCAAATTTCTACCACCACATGTGGGTGAGGGACCAGCCTGTTTCATGTCTCTGCCCCTCCTATTATTCTGGATGGATGTGGTTTGTTTTATTCTATAGTTGTCAGCCTTCCATTCAACTCAATTTATGATGGTTCTGTGTGATGGTTGTTCTTTATATTAGTTAGAATTTTGAGGTGGTTGTGCAAATAGGTGAGCTGTGTCTGCCTATACTGACACTTTGACCAGAAGTCTGAAATTTATTTTCTTAAATTATTTCAGATCACCAGCATTTATATATTTGTGGCATGATACTATGTTTACTTTTTGTAAACTAATCTTCTAATGTATGAACTTCAAAGAGTAATTTCATGCCTTCTTACAGTACCTTATACAGATATTTGTAACTTCTGTCTCATGGAAGTTTATTTTCTACTATAGTTTATTTTATATTTGTTTTACTTTGAATTTAAAAAGTGCTTAAAGAATCCACATGCAGGACACATAAAATATAACAGTAAAACCAGAATCCAAATAAAAACCATGAGTTCTAGAAGTGAAAAAAATTATATCAACTACAACACTCAGCCTAGTTGTCAGGCACTATTCTAAGTAGTTTATGCAAGAGACTGCATAGTTTCTGGGTTAAGCACATAATTTTCTTATAGCCAAATTAAAAAGGAAGAGACATGTAATAAAAAGGTAGGATGGGGCAGAGGTGAAAGAAGAGAGGGAGAGGGAGGGAGAAAGAAAATTAAATGATGCTAGTATCAGTTCATGTACTAGGCTTACCATGTACCAGCTTACCATGTTTGAAGATTTACATGCATTAATTCATGTTTCTGTCATAATAGCCATGTTGGGTAAGTTCTGTTGGCATTTTAGATAGAAAGAAAGAGGCACAGAATGGTAGAGTAATTGCACTAGGATATTGCACTAGGATACACCACCTTAAGTGTTAAATTCTGACTCCTCTATCCAGCTCCAGAAACTTCAGGATTAACTATTTATATAGACATGCTGTCTCTGCCTTCCTTAGAAAATTCTCCTGATCAGGAAGTAGAAAATCAGCCAGTTACTCAAGTGACAATTTTTCCCAGCACTCAGACATTTGTTAAGTCGGACCTTGCATGACGAAATAAGCAAAGTCTCAGTAACTGTTTTGAGTGCAGAAAGAATATTTCACGATTGTTTGTTAAAGTTATTAAAAGTTATCAACATTTGAATACGTAAAATAAATTTTTAATGTTTTTTCTATGATTAATCAGAAAAAATAACAGGGATAATATCTTGGTTTCTAATGTCCCCACTTTGAGACACTGATTTAGGAAAACCAAACAAAGTGTATGTTGATGGTAGTGCAAGACTAGAGCCATCACACAGTCTTGGTTTCCTGCCTCTGCACACTAATCAGGGTCAGCACCCATGATTGTTATTTTGTCCCAGCTGAGGTTAAATTTGACCCCTGACCTTGGTTCTCAGCAAGTGTACAGAAGCCTTCAAAAGGAGGTAGAAATCTTTGTACCATGCCAGCACATATCACATTTAACTTTAGGCTCGCCTATCTTCCACTGGATAATTTCTCCACTACAATAAATTGGTGGGCTGAGCATGGGTAGGTCACACAAGGCAGCTAACCAACACCTTAATGTTCCCCTCAGCTTGACTAAACTTTAGACAGATTTTTCCTGACTGTAGGCCTTTGACCTCTCTTTTCTTAGAGCATTCACTTTAGAAAACTTGCAATTTATAAATTCTTTCTCTGCTCCTTTGAAGTGTCAATCTTCTACAACCCAGGAATCTTTTTCTCAAGAACCTAGTATAATCATTGAAAAAGGTAATGTCTCTGACTCTCAATCTCTGTAGAAGATTAAGTTCCTAATTCCAATAGTGCACATTAACAAACACAGGTGGCTTAATCACATCTCTTCCTTACTGCTAAGGCCTTGAATAAAATCTTCTTCTTCTGGTGAATTCTATCCAGTGCAATTTTTCTTCAATACAGGTCAATTCCTTTTAAAATTGTTTTCATCTTCCAGGAGGAAAGACTGCATGGGAGTTGTAGCTCAGTCAAAGAAGGGTCTTTTATATGCATGCTGTGGGGTGGGGCCACAGTAGGGTATTTCATTTAGTGCTCCATGAAAACCTAAGACTTGGAGAAAACTGGCTCTTGTTTCCATAGGAAATGTTACAAGTGAAGCTGGACTTTAGGAACATTTTATAAGCATTTTGAGACTTTTTCACATTCGAGTTGTAGAAGGATATATATATTTTTCCTTAACCCCAGTTTTTTTCCTTTTAACATTTTACTCCACCCATATTATTCTGTGACATGTAGTTGTTTTCAAGGGAAATGCATGCCGTTATCAGAAGGAGTTTCCTTACATGTGGAAAATTTTACTGTATTCTTTATTGTGACTCAATTGAGGAACAATACAAAAGAATGTTGGGATTTTTTTTTCAGTCTTCAAAATCTCTTACCCTAAATAGAAAACCATAATAATTAATTGCCAAGACTATCATTATGTCAAATAACCTTCTCCCCTTACTGATTATAAATTTTGTTTTATCACTAATTTTTATAATCACTATTACTGTTATTATACTTTACTACTGAGCAATGTTCCATATCCATTTTTTAAAATACAAAGAATCAAGGGTTTAAAAATTACTCAACTTGATGGGCAAATAAAACCTATGAAGCTACTATACCTTTTTTTTTTTTCCAAGAAAAAGTTTATCTAGAAAGTCACAGAGATAGAAAAAGTGAGTCATGAAAGAATTGAGCCAGCTGGGCTGTGTGGGTTCAGGAAACAATTTACAGAGGCAAAAGAAGGGCCCTCAGAATTTAGGAGAAAGAAAGCAGAGATACACCCAAAGGAAGAAGGCATGGGTGGCAAGAGAGAGCGGGGCACCGGGAGAGAGACTACTGTACCTTTCTGTGGCCTAGCCTATTAGGCACAAAAAGATAGTGTTGAATCATGTGAAATATTTCGAGATAATGTTCTCAAGTAAGATAATATTACACTGTACCCAACTATATTCACATGGCCAAGGAACATTTGTATAAACTTCCAGTGACTGCAAGGTGGTTTCAGCCCTGGTTCCTATTCCACAGATTTATCTGTACTGTTTACTCCATCTAGAGCTCATCTCAGGCTCTGGACCCTCATGTCTCATCTCACCTGCCACATCCACTGTCCCTGAGCTACCCAGTGGTCCTTCTGACGGCTTCTCAATCCAGGATTGTTGCTCTCGTCATACCCACATACCTCATATCACATACTTTTCCTTTATCTTTAGTACTGCAGGGATGAAATTGCACTGCTACCTGATTCCTGTGAACCAGTGGAGTTGACTACCCTGTTTTACCAGCTTCTATCTCTTGTTATCTCTGAACAAACATAAGGAATATTAGTAAGGCAGTCTCCCAGTAGGTTATTCCTGGTGTTGGAGCAGGAATAACTAGAAAGGGCAAGGATCGTTGAGGAGTACATAAAGAGGAGACATGTTCTACTGCCCTCTCAGCCACCCCTGGTAGTCTAACATGATCAATTTCTTTCCCACTCACTTTGTTGGCTACGCAGACTTCTACTATAGAGATTATCTATCATTTATGTAACTGTTATATTATTGTTGGTCTTTTAGACTTTTCCAGTGTCTTATTAACAATGATTCTATCCATACCATGTTTAAAAATAAATCTTAAGCTCTTCCTTAATTTTTCTTAAGTTATATGAAACATGGGAGTAAATGAGACTGAGTGCACATTGTATCTGAAGCTCATATGCTTAGAGGAGTTTTAACCTGCCTTCTACATGAGTTTATTAGAACCAACCATATGAAATTCTTGATCATCAATTATATTTGACCTTTGAAAACTGTATGGTTTCATCTCAGGAGTGTCCAACCCACATCCCATGGGCTATAGGCAGCTTGGGATGGCTATATGTGTGGCCCACCACAAAATCATAAATTTACTTAAAACAATATGACATTTTTTTTTGTGATTGTGTGTTGCAGTATATTTAATGTATGTCTCAGAGACACCAAAAGGTTGAATTCCCTGAATTCTAATGTATATCTTTGTACACAAAGTGGCACTAAGTAAAATACTTTGCTTTGTCCTTTTTTGACTAGATAGTTTATACTTTCTTTCTTATTTGCAAAATCTCTATAGAAAGTACATTCTCACACCAAATCAGTTAAATATTTATCCTTTTAGAATGAATTTATGATTCATATTTCTAAGTGTAATTCTTTAGGTTTTTAAAAATGGATTTTGAAGTGTGAAACATTATTGTTACTGTTATTATTATTATAAATAGTTACTCAGTTACTGCAGTAAGGTTTATGTACTACTTATTTCTTTCTCCACTAACTTTTAAACACCACCTTTACTTTGTATTTACCTGTTACCTATATTAGGATTTCTCTTCTGAATAGAGTGCTTGAAATTTAGGATGGTGACGCCTCTCAATGTTAATGTCAAGTTTTTGCTGAAAATAAGAAGCCCCTTGGTTAAAACCAGACACACAGGCAAGTTAAGTTCCTTTCTGAGTTGGTTAATTTGCACCTCTGAAGTCCCCTTTATGCCGCTAAGGAAACTGAAAAACAAGGAAAAAGCAAAACAATATGTAACTAGCAGGAATGAGAGACAACTGGAAAGCTTTTTCTTTCAGCTTCTGTCCGTTTAAGCTTTTGTCTTTTTCAGTGTCCTTTGGACTCACTTTCTGTTTCATATTGTCCTCTAATACCAGTTAAGCTGCTAATTCATTTTCTTGAAGTAGAAAACTAATGAGTACTTTTTGCAAAAATGTAAAATATTTTCAAAAAAAAATTTATAAAAAAATGTAAAGGTGGGATGAACAAAGTTGGCTCGACTAGGTCATGAGTTGTTTTGTATTTGATGTTTGAAGGAGAAAATGAAAAGCATGACATGGTATTCAGTAAGGAAAATAAAGGTCTAAAACTTATACAGAATTTTTCTCTTTTAACCATGAGATCTGCAGTACTGGACTTTTGCTTGTTTTTACAATTTAGAACAATGCAGTGCATCTAGAAGCCCAGTGAAAATTCTTTTGTTTATATTTGGTTTATGAGGATAGTAATTGCATTTGTTGATGATATTTCAATGGTGGCTTCTTAATTACATATCATTCTACTTAGCAAACACATTTAAAACAATTGTGACATAATATTCTTAAAATACTTGACAGACTGCTTTAGGAATGACCCTTAGGCTAGAAATAGGTCCCATCTTTGGTGGTAAAGAAATTGGCCATGCCCTAACCAGAATGGCTCAGTTGATTAGGCATTGCCCTGCAAAGCAAAAGGTCACCAGTTGGATTCCCGGTCAGGGCGCATACCTAGGTTGCAGGTTCAGTCTCCAGTCAGTGTTCCTCTCCATCTCTTGCCCTCTCTATAAAGATAAATAAATAAGTAAAATTGGCCACTTATTGTTCAGAAATATTTTTTAAATGCTAAGACACCAACACAAGAGACCCATTGTAATTGCAGTGGTATAACCTATCTTCTAATCTTGCTAAACACACCTGAAATACATCATTTTGTGAGAAAAAAATCAACTACTAAAGAGGGCATCAATAATAAATAATGTTGTCAGGGAGAAAGTAGAGATAAATGCTCTGCATCACCAGTGAACAAACCTTTTCCATAAGGGCTAAACTATAAATATTTTAGACTTTGTAGGTTATATGGTCTCTGTCCCCATTACTCAGTTCTGTCATTGTAGCATGGAAGCTGCCACAGACAATATAGAAACAGATGACTGAAGCTGTATTCCCGTAAAACTTTATTTATTGACACTAAAATTTGAATTTCCCATGGTTTTCATTCATCATTGCTGACTTTTTCCAGCAATTTAAAAATGTAAAAGAACAATATCAGCTTGGGGACCATATAAGGAGAGCTCCAGCCAGACTTGGCCTATGGGCAATAAGTAGTTTGCTGACCCTTACTCTACACAATAAAATTAAATGGAAGTTTCAGGCAAATAGAATGGATTTTCTCTAGGGTAGAATATTTGTAGCTGTTTTAGTCCACCACTGAACTCTAGAGAATAATATCCAGTATTTATATTTAGAATTTTAAACATAAAGTATCTGAAATAAAGGGAAATTGTTTTCAAAAGAGCCAAAATCAGAAGAAGACCCCAATCACACGATTCATGTGTTGTAATTAAGAAGTGACAGGAACGATTTTTTTTTTCTTTTCATGTGGAAGGCTTCATAAATTTGCATGCATCCTTGAGCAGGGGACACAAACAATTTTTTCTTCGAGCAAGTGAGGCACATGCCCATAAGTTTACAATGATCTACCTATGTAAAGTCATGTGGTTAAATAACTAAATTGTTATCTGGTTTACTAACACACATCCTCTAGTATTGCATTGTTCTGGAGGAAGCTAGGGAGTTTTTCCTTTTACTTCTCCGTTTCACTTTGCACACGTTGAAAACAAATGACTGTTTCCTTCCATACTTACAAAATGAAGTAGTGCTAGGACTTCATTGTAACTATCTTTTACAAAGAGAAAAAAAAATTAGTCATGATAGATCCATACAACATGTGTTTATCGCACTTTGTGCTGTGTGCTTTTCTAAGCCATGGGATTAGAATGATAAACAACACTGGTGGCAAGAGTTTTTATTTGATCTGTTTCAAGACACACATTAACAAAAGTGGCAATAACAAAATTGTTTTGAACTTCAGAAAAGACTCACATTAGTTAAAAGAGTCCAGTTGGACATCATTATGTTCTTAGATTAGCCAACATGAGACTTTTTCAGATGCACAACATACATTTTACAATACTTATATGACATTGATAAACTAATGAATGAAATTGAAAAACGCAAATAATTCTACATACTTGGAGTAGGAACACTTTGCTTACTGAGTTATAAATAGGACAATATTCCACTAACATCCTTCTGGACAAATAAATGTTGTGTTGAAGGGGCTGAGCCTGGTTCTCATAAAAATGCATTAAAATTTCAGTGCCTGTTTGGGACACATTGGAATCTCCCCTGCAATATTTCAGGAGGTCATAAAAAAGAAACTTTTAGAAATATGTTATAGAAGGCAACATATAATCAAAAATACACTCAGGGCATTGGTCATCAAAATAAAAATGAGTAGGGAAGAGGATCAAAATTGAAAATTATCTTTGGCTTTCTCTAGGGGAAATTTGTTTATCACATTTATATTTAAATCCATGTTTAGTGATAAGATGGAGAGAAAAGTCTTAGCATCTTAATTTCTAGTAATTGCTCCAGTCCACTTAATCTGTGAAGAAAGGCCTTGCAGAGACACTAAGAGGGAAAAAAAGCCAGACAACATACTATATTTTTGAATAGACATTAACACAGTGATATGCTATATACCTCTTACATCCATATGGAGTTCTTTTCTCTTAAATGACATTTTTACATTTTCCAAAAGTTATATAATTTTTAAATTAGCCTGAGGACTAAATTAGATAATAGCAAGAGAATTTAAGTAAAAGTAGAAAATATTTGGCTTTACATTGCACCTTGCAATGTTATATTTTTGTTTTCTACAACTGCATTTAACTTCACTTACTGAGGGTCTCTCTATGGCCCAAAAAGAGCATCTGGGAAAGGACCTAACACATGTACATGGCAAAAAATGCTGCTAACTCCTTCCCCCCTTATTTTACTAAATTTAACATCCTTGTGAAATGAAATTATCTAAATCGTTTATATGCAATATTTATTTTGAATTAGTAAGTGCCGTTGTAACTGTGCAAATGGGACTTGGCCACTTGTTGCCTTAAATCTACATGACTCAACAATCTGTGTTGAAAGAAATAGGTTTTTATTAACAGGGTTCCAGCACTGGGTGGGGGGTGCTGAGAGCATTCCTGCTCAGATCCCTCTTCTCCCAGAGACCCTGCACTTCCCTTGCTCTCCAATAGGCTACAAATCAAAACCATGCCCAGAAGGTCCCCATATTCTTACCCGTCCATCAGGCAGTCACAAAAACAGCTCTCCATCCCCTCTGGAATGTGCACTTGTGGATTTCAGAGTTGCCCCCCTCTTGCAGCTGCTCACTCCCTCAAGATCCAGTCTCCATGTATCTGTTCAAGAAACCATGTGCTGTGTTACACTGTCCCAGAAGCAAGAGAGTGACTTTTCTGTATGTCTTTAAGGAAAGCATAAGACTGCAGCTCACCATTCCCAATCACAGTTCAGCTCCAAGCATCTCTCGTGAGTCTGGGTGGCTGGGCAGGTCCCGCAGCTCCCTCAGCTCTGTTGCCACCTTCTTCAGGCAGACCTCCAGGCAGGCTTCCGGGCAGGCAGACCTCCTGCTCCAGTTTAAATGCTTGGCTCAGAACTTTCTGTCTGATCTAACCATTGGCTCTTCAAAATTTGTTGAATTTTGTAGTACAGGTGAACCTCTAAATAAATATCTCTTAGGAAGGTTATATCAATTTACATTAATTAAAGGTTGCCAATGTGCAAAAACAATGAAAAGTATGGATTTTCCTTTTTAAAGATCAACTGCCGTATCTCTGTTACTTTCATTTGGTAAACCAATGGATTCAGACTTTATAACAATAATATTGTGTGCATAAAATTTATTCCTCCCAGCTACTCACACACAAATGCTGCCTCACTGAAATCCTTTCCATATGGGCCTGGTCTATTCACTCTTCCTGTCCTTCCCCTCCCCCTCATACAAAATAGTAAATCAGGAACAACAAAAAAAAATTTAAAATGCCAAAAAGCTAATTTTATGTGATTTAGAAATGAATAGAATATTAAAGATTCTCTTGTCAGGGCCTTCAAATTTGACTGATTATCAGAAAAGCTGTTTAGAGTTCAAAAAATGTATATTCTTAGATACCAGCTTATATCTACTGAATAAAAATACACATGTCTAGAATTAGAATCCACATTTACAATGCACTCACTGTAATGAGGGATAGCAAAGTTTGGGATTCACTGCCTCAACTCAGCTATAAATCAAGTGCTGCTACAGTGGAGGGATTGACTGTGGAAGAGGGAGAGGTGGGATGGACAGAAGAGGGCAAGGGGGGAAAGTTGGGACAACTGTAATAACATAACAATAACAAATGATTTTTAAAAGTTCTGCTGTCCTGCATCACTTGAGTTGATTGTCTCAGACCTAGAGGGAAAAGATAAGGATAAGAAACAACTCTAAAAAAATGCTATCTTTTGATGAGGCTTAAAACATAAGTTGGATTTCAATAGTGACATGTAAATTCTGTAATGAGTGCAGGATTGACTGAGCTTCTGCAGTGTGCCAGGCATTGTGTCAAGCAAGTGCAAATTTTAATTATTTTAAGCTTCACCAAGAAATGTTGAGACCTATACTATGTTGTCTACATTATTCTGAGGAAGATGACCAGTAACTTCATCTAGACACAGATGGGCTGGCTTGGTTAAGCTGCATACTAGTTTACTAGTGGCAAACTCTGGACTGTAGGGTTGATTTAAGCTGCCCTGCATTTGTTCTGTCCCTCATTCTTCCAGGGAGAAAGGACAAAGACAAAGAAGCCAGTCCCAGGAACTGGGATGGCAGGAGACCATTGTAAAGCTCTTACTCTGTCCTCTTGACCGGCTTTCCCCCCAATCTTGTCTCCCATGAGTTCCTTCTCAGGGCTGATTTTGCCTCTCTCTCATTGGAATCAGTGCAGAATGACAGAGCCAAGTGTGCCCCACAGCGTGCTCCTGCGAACAACCCTTCCCCACCCCTGAGCCATCCTCTCCCACTGTCCCTCTCCTGCTCTAGAGAAGCTAGGCAAGACCATTGCAGATTCCATGCAAAAAGGAAGGTTGAAAAGCAGTCATTTATGGCTTCTACTGATAGGATGGTCTTCATGTAAAAACATTCTTGGTGATACATGAGAACTTTCCAGTTGGTGACTGGGCACAGATGGGTTCAGAGACGTCAATTTACAGCGCAGGGTCCGCATGTTCTCTTTCCTAAAAGCCAGCGGCCTTATAGAACACCCAGGGCAGAAGCACCATGCTGCTTCTATTTCTCCACTTTCCCTTCCTTCCATGTTGCAAAAGAATGGTTCACCTTTCTCCCAACCTGAAATTTTCTGAATGGTAAAGAAAAAAAGAGTTTAAGGGCTGCAGCCAAAGGAGACACCTTTAATAAAAGCGCCACAAAATTGCCTTTATTCATCTCATTAAGGGAATATTTCAAAGAATATTTCCTTAATGAAATTTCTTTGAGAGAAGTAGAATATCAGTATAGTTTCTAGAATAAAAAAGAAAGCAATGAGGCATTTCTTTTAATGTCGTTCATGTATTTTTTTAAATGAATGATTATATTATCACATATTGAATTGGGCAGGTGTAAAAGAGTTATATTGACAGTTTTATGTAAAATCTTTTTTTATTTTTTTAAAGATTTTATTTATTTATTTTTAGAGAGGGTAGGGAGGGAGAGAGGGAGAGAAACATCAATGTGTGGTTGCTGGGGGCCGTGGCCTGCAACCCAGGCATGTGCCCTGACTGGGAATTGAACCTGCGATGATTTGGTTCGCAGCCCATGCTCAATTCACTGAGCTACGCAAGCCAGGGTATAAAGTCTTTTATAAATATAAAATGTCAGTATTTAAAGTAGAATAGGGAGTCCAACTTTTAAACTTAAACAAAAATTTAGATGTCATTTTAAAAATTTGAAAAGAGAGTACACGCTTTTTGAACTGCATGAACAGGGTCCTCAAGCAAGAACATCTAGAGACCATCATTACAGTCTGAGTAAGGGTGATTCTTCTGAGTTACAGAGCAAACAACATAGAAGAGACTTGCATGAGGTTTGCTGGAAGCCCAACAGTAACAAAACGCTTGGTTCGAACATCTCCGCTAAATACATACCTCAGAGGTCTGTGACTGCAGCGGAACCTAATCTTAAGACCATTTAACGGGTTCAGAACAGACTCTCCCCAAGATGTGCCACTTTGGCATGAAGACTATTTTGGGTTAAAGG
Source organism: Tonatia bakeri (assembly GCA_004024845.1). Taxonomy (NCBI): domain Eukaryota; kingdom Metazoa; phylum Chordata; class Mammalia; order Chiroptera; family Phyllostomidae; genus Tonatia; species Tonatia bakeri. Next base: position 33,534 of record PVIA01004904.1, on the reverse strand, counting down.
CAATTGAGACTCTTCAGGCTTAAGAGACACTTGTACCTTTCCCTTAAGGATTAAGTTGGGGTCTTGTCTATAATAAGAGTTAGTACCAGAAGTAAAACTTTATGGCCTAGCTGTATGTCAGAGCAAACATCTAATTACTGAACATCTGATCTTTTCATCCTGTGACTTACCCTCCTCTCCTCTGAAACCCCAGGTCACTAACCCATTCCTTAGCTTGAGATGGCATATATAGTCCATATTACTTTTCTCTTGACCAACCTCCCATGTATGTATGTTCAAAATTAAATTTGTTTTTCTTCTGTGATATTGTCTCACATCAGTCTGATTATTGGACCAGCTGAATCTTTCTAATCTACTTTGCAGAGTAGAAGAAAATTCTTCCTCCCCAACACAGTTATGAGAAAAAATGGCATAAATTTTCTGTGGTCTGGAGACTTTCATATTTATAGTTAAAACTAAAAATAGAATGATAAATAATAAATGAATAGTATCAGATAATAAATTGTGAATAAATAGAAGAATAAAGCCAATCTATTTAACAACAAGAGGTCAGCCAAATATCAGCTACTTTATTGAAGGACCGAGAATACAGAGGTGCTTATAAAGACAAGTCTTTTCATGATTGGTTTCCCAGAGTTAGATTTTCTTACTTGGAATGAGATTTTCTTTTTTGGTAGTAAAGCTTGATTAGTGTGTTTTTGTGTCGGGAAGGTCAAGGGGATTTTTTTCTTGAGGAAAGAGCACTAATTTAATGTTGTTTTCTGCTCCCTTTGTTCATTTATTTTTGATGTTCAAAACTAATTTCTTCCTCAACAGGCAATCTTCACTTGGAAATATCCCTGTTGACTTCTGTCTTCAGTTCTGTGTTAAAATGTTTGTATGCCATTTTTTTTAACTTCACAAGTCTAATTTTCTCCCCAGAGGGTGTTCACAATTTCTTCAAAGACTTCAGTGCTTATCTGTTGTTTGAGGTTTCCTTTAACAGAGCTCACACATTTTGCCTTCAAGGTCTCCCCTGGTCATTTCGGTGAAGAAAAGGAGACCCTGAATAAGATTGCTCTGAGCTGACTGCTGTTAATTGGGGAGGTTAGAACACAGTGCATTTCACTCTCTGTTGTCACTTCTAGTAGTTTGCCCAAAATCTAAATTGCAAGCAGTAGGTGTCTGATATGAAAATAAATATTTTTCCTCTTTTTGATTCCAACCTTTTTAATGTAGAGATTATAGCACTAAGAGCAGATTCTGGAATGTTATAGCCTGTGACAGGATTCTGCTGAATGAGATCACAGAACTCAAAAACCTCATTAATAGGAGGCTTAATTTTCCAGATTTGTAAAGCTGGAATGATTTTGACTTAATTCTGTATATCTCAGACCCTAGTAATAGTCTTTATATTGTACAGATAATTAAAGGGGTCAATTAAAAAATAGGGAGGTCAGCACACAGGTGATGCCCACTCCCTCAGGGCACACACCCTCACAGCACAGGCCTACTCTCAGCTTTGTGATGCTCAGGACAAGCCTTGCTATGCCCATTATCCTTACTTGCGTGGGCCACTGTGTTATCTCTTGTCCAATAGACTCTAGCCCTTGCAGAGCTCTGTGCAAAGTCTTGAAACACTCACTGCACCTTTGGAGTCATGCTCTATATCTTTCTTTTCTGTGAAATTCCCTCACCTTCTTGCTCCTGCTGCTGCTTGCTCCAGAGAAACCTCTCTCTTCTCTGAGGACACAGTTTTCCTGCATCACACTTCAGTGGTGGATGCTTTCCTCTGCCTCACTTGTGCCTCTGTGCTTTGAGGTGGGGATGTTTTGACCTTGCTCCTCTTTGCAACTCTTCCCATAGTCTTTCTCCTTTGTCCTTAGTTATTTGCATGAAACTCATGTTGTCAAACTTCATCATTATCTTGCCTTGTTACAAGTTACCTATTTACCTTTATCTCTCTCCCTCCTCATTTTTAGTCACTCTTCTTCATTTCTTAAAGATTTTGTGCCATGACTCATTGTTGCTCTCATTAACACTACCTAGGCCCTCATACTGGAAGATTTCAAAATCAATGCGGATAGTCTTTCCGGCACCCTAGCCTCCTGTTCTTGACCTTCTCTGCTTCTGTGATTCTGTCATTTCCCTCCTCCTCAGCAACTACTTTTATGTCATGTCTCGACATTATCATTGACAATGACTGTACTTCTGCTATATCCCATTGTAGGAATCTCTGCTCTCTGGGCACCCTGTTCTATCTTTCTACTTCATTACTTCAAATAGCCCCAAAAGTAGATCTTTTTTTCTTATTTATTCAGCATAAACTCCATGATTTACAGTTATTAGGATTTCCTCATTACTTACATTCTTGATAACCTTACTTCATGTTCTTCTCTCCAACTAACCAGCCTTAGTTAAAACACATTCTCCTACCTTATGCATATACCTATGCAGTGAAACATGGCCAAAGAAAAATAAACAATACATAGACCAGATACATGCTGACTGGTTTCATTTAGGATTCATGATCAGTATGAGGCCTGGCTTTTCTAGTTCAGTTAATCTCCTTTTCTTAAACAAGGTGATTTCTTACTATATTCTCTTGCAGAGACCTCTAAACTCATGCCCCCACCCCCACTTTCAGCTGGTGAGCTTCATCTCTACGTTCTGGAAAAAATTAGAGACAATTAGAAGGAAACTTTCACCTACCCTCACCACATTTGCCCACTGATGTCCAGCTCTGCTGTCACTGCGGATGAACCATTCATGTGCCTCCCTATGTTAGCTCTCCATTTGTACATGCTATCCCATCCCCTCACATCCCCACAAGGATTTTGCTTTAGCATTTTTTCTTTTCTGTCTTACAATTTCAATTTTTTTTCTGTCTATTAGATGTCTCCCATTGCTATACAAGTGCTGTTTTGTTCTATCATCTGCAGCACCAGCATCGACAATACAAAACACCAATTTTTTTCTTTTCTCCATTTACCTTTTTCCTTTAAGATACTGATATCTATAAAGGGTTTGCTAGTAATCTCTAATTATTCTTGAATGATTTGTTGGGTCACTAAAACCAGAATTTTTCTACCATGTTCACTGAAACTATTCTAAACAAGTTTACCAGTACCCTCTAACAGTGACCCTATATCTAATTATTCATTATCAGATACCTCTTGCTTGAAATTTTTGTGTCATTTAACATGGTTGATCACTTTATTGCCACTTGATTTCTGGGACACTTCACTAGGTGCATTTCTCATTTTCTTTTGCTAGTTCTACTTCCTCTTCCTGACCTTTTAACATGTCCAAGGTCCCAATTATGGGACCCTTTCTCTTTTTTTATTCCCATTTACCCCCAGATGAGTTCATCCACTGTCAAGATTTAAATTCCATTTATCTACACTGATTACTCCCATGTGTGTATCTCCAGTTCAGTCCAAGCCCTAAATTTAAGAATCAGATATTCAACTGCTGTCCTGACATCTCAGTTTAGATACTCAACACCCTTATTTATAATCTGCAAAACCAAACTTTTGACACCACCAATTCTACCCCTACTGTTTAATTTAGAATATTTTTATCATCCCAAAAGTAACCCTCCTTTGCCTCTGGGAATGGCTAATCTCCTTGTCTCTACGGATCTGCCTATTGTACACATTTCATAGAAATGTGATTACACAGTATGTAATTTTTTGTCTATGCTTCTTTCCCTGAGCATGATGTTTTCAAGGTTTATCCATGTTGATCAGTACTGTTATGGTTGAACTATATTCCATTGTACAAACTCACAGTGAGCTCCAGCTTAGTTATTGGTAATCCAACTTTTCTAGTTGCTAATCCTACTGGCTTTGCCTTAAAAACATACCCCAAGTTTGACCATCTTTATCTACTGTTAGTGGTCAAGTCACTAAAATTTCTTTATTTTTGCAAATGGCAATTTTGTATCTGTCTCTGGACCTTTCACATGTTTCTTTTTTCTTTAAATTTTATTTGTTTATTTTTAGACAGAGGGGAAGTATGGGAGAAAGAGAGGGAGAGAAACATCAGTGTGTGGTTGCCTCTCACACATCCTGTACCTGGGGACCTGGCCCACAACCTAGACATGTGCCCTGACTGGCAATCAAACCGACAAGCCTTTGTTTCACAGGCTGGTGCTCAGTCCACTGAATCACACCAGCCAGGGCTCATGTGTTCTTAGTACAAAATCTAGAATAATTCCTTTTTTTATTTAAAGTCGAATGAGAGTGCCTTAGTCATTCCTCTTCTAATGGCTTTATATTTCATACTATATCAAAAACAAATAATGCAATTCCACATGGCACTACACCATCTTGCCCTGAGTTTTTTTTCTCCCTTGGTCCTCTACTCTTACTTCTCTCTGCCTTGTTCACTCTATTCTAGGCACATTGGATTTGACACAAAAAGAACACAACATATCTGTTATCGTTTGGATGGCTCCATAATGCATTTTATCTGTTTTTCAGAAGGACAGTCTGCCTAAATTATAGACCCAGCAGTATACCTGAGAAACAGTTTTAATTAAAGTTGATCTAATTTGGTCACTGCTATAGCTAGTTTTTAATATAAACATTTTATTTTAAAATGCTAGATTTACAGAATTATTACAAAGATATACATGGATTTCTCATATATCTAATACATGTTTCCCTGTTACACATTAGTGTTATATATATTGATATATTATCAATTAAAAATATACTTTGTTCAGATTTTCTTAGTTTTTACCTATTTTCCAATTCCTTTTCTATTATTTCATCTAGGATATCACAATTTGTTGTTAATTTAGGTTCCTCTTAGCTGTGAAAATTTCTCAGACTTTCCTTGTTTCGATGACCAGTTTGGGGCTATACTGGTCAGTTAAATTGCAGGCTGCCCTTCTACTGGAATTTGAGGTAATCTCATGATTAGACCATTGCTATGCGTGTTGTGGGGAGAGATCACAGAGGAAAGGCACTATTTTCATCGCCTCATATCAGGGACACATGCTAGTGACATGATTTATGACTGTTCATGTTGAATTTGATGACTTGGCTGAAGTAGTGTTTTTCTCTACTGTAACGTGACACATTTTTATCCCTTTTCATAGTATGCTCTTTGGCAGGAAGTCACTCAGCACAGCCCATATTTGAGAAGTGGAGATATTTGCCTAATTTAAAGGGGGAGGTACTCAAATAAATTTATTTGGAATTCTTCTGTATGGGAGGTTTGTCACTTTTTCTCAATTTATTTAATAATTCAATAATTTACATCAATATAGACTCATTTATATTTATTTTATACTCTGAGTTATCCAATACTACTTTCTTTTGCTTCAGGTATTCCCATAGCCCTTTTATGTGGCTTCTGTGCCATTGAACAGCTAGCTACTCATCACCCCCAGCCCACCACTGTGTGTGTGTGTGTTGAATGCTTCCTTACTTTCTGGTACCACTAAATGCTTAAAGCTCACCTTGTGTATTTCCTGCTTTGGGGAAACATGATATACTAACTCCTAGCATTGTTTATTTTTCCAAGGAGCTCTGGAAATGTATATGTGCATATGAACTTGTGTGTATAAGTATTTATATATGTAACCATTCCCAACTATGTTAAGCTAAATTGGAAGTCATATTGATATGGTCAACGCTGTTGCTTCTGTGTCACTGGACTGACCATTCCCACCTTCTCTCCTTGCTTACCTATAAACTCTCATTCTAACCGAAGTTCCCACCATCCAAAAATGCTTTAATCTTCCCTTCTGGTATACATGCATAACAGTATCAGAATTTCTAACCTTTGTGTTAATAGGAATCAATTTTATCAACTTGAATACAGTTCTTATGTACATTTCCTTCAATGTTATTGACACCACTCATTTGCAGTAATGTAGGTCAGTAATCTTCCCCCCACTACCATTTACTGAAAGGGTTCAGTGAAGCTCTATCTTATGTTTGTAGTACACTCAGATTGTTTTGTCACATTCTGCATTTTATCCTGGGATTCCTCTGAACTCTTAGATGATTTTTTTCAAAATTTGTGTACATTAAGATTTATTTGTGTTCAAAGCCTTTTCGTGCTCAGTGGCTTTTGAAAAATTTAGTGTCATGTATCCATTTTACAGTATCATACCTGATATTTTCACCAGTCTAAAATGATTCTCTGCTTCACATAGCTGATTGACACGTCCTCTGCTACCCTCACTCCCCTGGCAACCACTGGTCTTTTCTCAGGTGCACAATGCTACAACACATCATCTCTACACTGTATTGTGCATTCACCACCCCTAGTCAAGTCTCTATCCATCACCCTTTGTCCCTTCTTACCCCCCTCTACATCCCTTCACACCCACCTTACCTTGACAGTACCACACTGTTGCTCATGTCCATGAGTTTTTTCTTTTTTGCTCGATCCCTCTACCCCACCCCACATCCAGCTCCCTCCGTCAGCTGTCAGCCTGCTCTCTACTTGAGTCTGTCACCATTTTTGTTCATTTTGTTCATTATATTCCACATATGAGTGAATTTCTTTTTCTCTGATACTGATTTTAGATCATTCTTTTTTTCTCATGTATATACTTAATACCGTGTTGGCCTTTAAGCATGAATTAGCTGTAAGCATGAATTTACCTTTAAGCATGATTTAAAAGAGAAGCACCCCACAAATTCTGAAATTATATTTTTATTTTTTTCAAAATGTATTTTGATTTCTTGAGATTTTTCTTTGGCCAACATGATTTAGGAGTGTTGTTTCAGGATCCTTAGAGTATAATCCCAGTAGTGGAATCACTGGATCAAAAGGCAGTTCCATCTTTAGTTTTATGAGGAAATTCCATACTGTTTTCCACAGTGGCTGCACCAGCCTGCATTCCCACCAACAGTGCACTAGGGTTCCCTTTTCTCCACAGCCTCACTAGCACTTGTTGTTTATTCATTTGTTAGGAATCCAGAAACACCAATTCAAAAGAACCTATGCACCCCAGTGTTCATAGTAGCATTATTTACAATAGCCAAGTGATGGAAACAGCTTAAGTGTCCATCAGTAAATGCATAAATCAAAAAACAGTGGTACATTTACACAATGGAATACTATGCAGTAGAAAGAAGGAGGTGTTACCCTTTTGACAGCATGGATGGATATGAAGATTATTATGCCAAATGGAATAAACCAGGCATAAAGGATAAATACCATAAGATCTTACCTATAAGTGGAACCCAGTAAACAAAGCAAACAAGCAAAATTGAGCCAGAGACATGAAAATAAGAATCAAACTGACAATGACCAGAGGGAAGTAGGGAGAAGAATAATAGAAAAATGAAGGGGAAGGGTCTAGTCAAGGAACATGTATAAAGGACCCATGGACATGGACAACAGGGTGGGGATTGACTGAGGGAGCAGGGAGTTGTGGGGCAGGGGAGAGCAATGGGAAGAATTGGGACAACTGTAATTGAACAATAAAAAAAGAATTGTGCTTTTTTTATGTTCAAAAAATATTTGTAGTACTGATCCACTACTTTAATTTAACTTGTTTCTAATTTAATTTAATGTGGTCTCAGAACATACTTTGTGTGATTTATAGTCTTTTAAATTTGTTAAGATTTATGAATTGAAATGTGAGTTATTGTGGAGAAAGTTCAATTCAAGTTTGAGAGGAACGCATATTCTGCTGCTCTTGGATAGAATAATCTAGAAATGTCAATTGGATCAAGGTGATTGATAGTGCTCTTCTGATGAACTGTGTCTTAATTGATTTTCTGCCTGCTTGATCTTCAATTACTGATAGAAAGGTGTTGAATTCTTCAGTTATAATAGTGTGTTTGTCTATTTCTCCTTGCTGTTCATTTTTTGCCTCTCCAATTTTGACACTGCTTTTAGGTAAATACAAGTTTAAGATTGTTATGTCACATTAGAGAACTGACTCACTCATCATTATGTTGTGCCCGTCTTTGTGTCTGATAATTTTCTTTGGAATTCTTCCTTTTCTAAAATTAATAGAGGAATTTCATATTTCTCTTGATTAGTTTTATATGGTTTATCATTCTCTAGTCATTCACTTTTAACATATCTAGCCTTTATGTTTAATGCGAGTTTCTTATAGCTAACATATAGTTGTCTTATTTGTTGTTTGTTTTTTATCTTCTCTGACAGTCTCTGTCTTTTAGTTGTATAATTAGACTATTCACATTTAAAGGAATTAATTGATATATTTGGATTAATACCTACCAAATTCGTAACTGTTTTTTGTTGTTACCAGTGCTCAGTTTTCTGTTTCCTTTTACTTCATTTTATCTCCTCTCTTAGTATATCAATTATATTTCTCGGTAGGATTGAGGGTGGGAGGTAGGGATCGGTGGGGTGGGGGGAAAGTGGTGGTGGGAAAGTGGAGACAACTGTACTTGAACAACAATAAAAGTTGTTTTGATTGTTTTCTAGATATACTTTTAAATTCAATATACCTTTTAAACTAATCCAAGCATAGTGTCAGATGGCGCCGTTCTGCTTCATGTGTACAAGTATATTTTAATTCTTTCCTCCATGCCTTGTAGCACTGTTCTCATTCTTTTCAATTATCCATATAATATAGTCACCAAAGGCATTGTTACTGTTATTACTATAAGCTAATAAATTACTTTTTGGATCAATTAAGAATAAGAAAAATAACTTTTTAAAACTTTATTGTTTTCTTCTCTGATACTATTTTTTTACATTGTTACAAGTTTCTGACATGTATCGTTTTTCTTCTGTGTTAAAAAATCTCTTAATATTTCTTACACTGCAGGTATTCTGATGGTGAATTTTCTGGGTTTTGCTTGATAAGAAGATCTCTATCTTACCTTCACTTAGGGATAATTTTGCTGTCATTCATTTTGAAGAGTTTTGAGCCATTATTACTTCAATATTTCTTCATCTCTTTCTTCTTCCTTTAATATTCCAACCAACCATATATTACACCTTTGAAATTTTCTCAGAGATATGAGAGTATGTTTCTACTTTTTTTCTCTTTGACATTCAGTTTGGAAAGTTTTTATTAACTCATCTTTAAACTCACTGATTCTTCACATGTGTTGAGTGTGCTAATAAGCCAATCAAAGATGTTTTTTTCTGTTAGTGTTTTTTATTTATAGAATTTTATTTTAATTCTTTCTTAGAATTTCCAGCTCTCTGCCTACATAGCCATCTGTCTTTGCAGGTTGCCCAGGTTTTTCATTAGAGCCTTTAACATATTAGTCTTAGTTGTTTTAAATTCCCTGTGTGTTAATTCTAACATCTACATCTCTCTGAGCCAGTTCTGATGATAACCTTGTCTTTCCAGATTGCTATTGTTGCCTTTCACGTGTCTTATAACTTTTTGTTGAAAGCTGGACATGATAGGATAGAGTTAAGGTCAGTAGGCATTTTGTTATGATAAACTGGAATATTATTTGGAATTTATTGCTTAGAGTATGGTTGGGCCCCTTTATTTTACATTAAACCTTAATATTTACAATAAAAATGGTCAACATTTCTTGAATAAACTATTATGTGACTTATGCTATGCACACAAGGTTTATTTTGGTTGTCTAATTTGTGTTATATAAAATCCTTATTAAATAAGTATTTCTATCATCCTTACTTTCCCAATAAAGGAAGAGATTCAGAAAGATTGCATAACCTGCTTAAGGTCATAAAGCTAGTGAGAGGTAGTAGGCTTTGAATTTAAACAGACCTATTTTAGTCTTCACTCCTAAGGTCTGTGTATTAACTCCCAAAACATCTTTTAGGATTAGTCATATGAATTACTGTCTCTAGTGGCAAAAACACAATATAAATATTCTTTTATATGATCTAGTCACAAGGTAAACAGACTGGTACCTAAACTACCTCCATCTCCCAAGATGTCAGATGTTTCCTACACTAACCAAAACATTTTTATTAACCCCAAACAGCAGGGTAATCCTATTCATTTTATTTTTTCACATAAGAGAAGATTTTACATCTAATGACATTAAATGTGTTATCATACTACTGTAATGTAGGGTTTTTTTAAGTAGTATATTTAAATTTCCCCATGGGCCTTCTAGATAGTATTTAATATTTGAACAATGTGGTATGCTACAGAAATGGCAAGATATTTGTACTCTCCTCTGTATTTCTATCCCTTTTGAAAAATAACTGAGGAGTTCCTGTCCTCTGTATTTCTATCCCTTTTGAAAAATAACTGAGGAGTTCCTGCTGAGATCAAGGCATAGGTAGAAACACTTCCTCACACAACCAAAAGGAGGATAACAACCAATCTAAAATCAATAAGCAACCTAACCAAGGAGGTAAAAGACCTATACTCATAAAACTACACAACACTGAAGAAATAACTTAAGGAAGACACAAACAAATGGAAGTATGTACCATGCTCATGGATTGGAAGAATAAGCATCATCAAAATGGCCATACTACCCAAAGCAATTTATAGATTCAATACAATCCCTATTAAAGTACCAATGACATATTTCACAGATATAGAACAAACATTTCAGAAATTTTTATGGAACCATAAATGGCCCTGAACAGCTGTGGCAATTTTGAGAAAGAACAAAGTGGGAGGATTACAGTACCTGATATCAAACCATGTTACAAGACCACTGTAATCAAAACAGCCTGGTACTGGCATAAAAACAGGCACATAGACCAATGGAACAGAACAGAGAGCCCAAAAATAAACCCAAGTCTCCACAGTCAATTAATATTTGACAAAGGGGAAAGAATGATAAATGGAGTAAAAATAGCCTGTTCAATAAATGGTGTTGTGAGAACTGGACAGCTACATGCAAAAAAAAAACAAAACAAAAAGAAAGAAACTCGAGCATCAACTTACACCATACACAAAAATAAATTCAAGGTGGATAAAAGACTTAAATATAAGTCGTGACACCATAAAAGTCCCAGAAGAAAAAATAGACAGGGAAATCTCAGACATTCCATGCAGCAACATCTTCACGGATATGTCCCCTAAAACAAGGGACATAAACAAATAATAAACAAATGGGACCTCATCAAATTAAAAAGCTTCTACATGGCTAAAGAAAACAGCATTGAAATGAAAAGATAACCAACTATATGGGAAAACATATTTGTTAATTATATCTGAGACAAGGGTTTGATCTCAAAAATATGTAAAGAACTCACATGACTCAATTCTAGGAAGACAAAAAAAAAAACAATTAAAAAATGGGCAGAAGGCTTGAACAGACACTTCTCCAAGGAGGACATACAGAGGGCCCAGAGACACATGGAAAGATGCTTAGTATCGCTAGCTATCAGAGAGATGCAAATTAAAACCACAATGAGATACCACTTCACATCAGCCAGAATGTCCATCATAAACAGAGCAACAAACCACAAGTGTTGTAGAGAATGTGGAGAAAAGCACTGTTGGTGGGAATACTGACTGGTGCAGCCACTATGGAAAACAGTATGGAATTTTCTCAGAAAACTAAAAATGGAACTGCCTTTTGACCCAGAAGTCCCACTACTGGGATTATACGCCTTTTGACCCAGAAGTCCCACTACTGGGATTATACCCTAAGAGCCCTGAAACACCAATCCAAAAGAACCTATGCACCTCTGTGTTCATAGCAGCACAATTTACAATAGCCAAGTACTGGAAGCAACCTAGATGCCCATCAGTAAATGAATGGATCAACAAACTATGGTACATTCACACAATGGAATTCTATGCAGCAGAGAGAAAGAATGAGCTTCTACCCTTTACAACAGCATGGATGGAACTGGAGAACATTATGCTAAGTGAAATAAGCCAGGCAATGAGGGACAAATACCATATGATCTCACATTTAACTGGAACATAATGAACAAAAAGGAAAAAGCAAACAAAATATAACCAGAGACATTGAACAATCTAACAATAGTCAGAGGGATGGGGGAGGGACAGTGGGGAGAAGGGTTTTCAGGAACTACTATAAAGGACATATGGACAAAACCAAGGGGAAGGGTGGAAGCAAGGGATGGAGGTGGGCTGGGCTGGGGTGAGGGGTATGGGGAGAAAATGCAGACAACTGTAATTGAACAATAATAAAGTAATTTAAAAAATCAATAAACCAGAAGTGCCAGAAAATCAAACTGCATGGAACTCTGACAACCAAAGAATTAAAGAAATAGTCAACCAGACCAAGCAGACCAGTAAGATGGGTGGACGGAGAGAACCCAAAGTGAGGTGGCAGACTGTGCAGTCTGAGCTGGCTGAACAGGAAACTGAGACTCAGAGCTGACTGTGGACTATGGTGGGAGTTGCCCTGGTGGGGGAAACTCCCAGTATCACTTGAGGCTTCATTGGAAAGTGGACTAGAGTTTAGCAGGCAAGCTGTGTTGTTCCCTCTCTGGCCCCTCCCCCACAGGCAGCCCCACAGTGCAGTAAGGAGGGTTGCCCAGCCCTGGTGAATACCTAAGGCCCTGCCCCTTACAACTTAACAGGTGCACTGATACAAAGAAATAGGGCTCAGATGAAAGAACAGAGAAAAACTCCAGAAAGAAAGCTAAGCAATGAGGAGATAGCCAACCTATCTGATGGAGAGTTTAAAGCCCTAGTAATCAAAATGCTTACAGAACTGATTGAGCTTGGTTGAAAAATAAAAGAACAAATGAAAGATACCCAAAGTGAAATAAAGAAAAATATTCAGGGAACCAATAATGACAGGAAGGAAACCAGGACTCAAATCAATGTTTTGGAACAAAAGGAAGAAATAAACATCCAACCAGAACAGAATGAAGAAACAGGAATTCAAAAAATGAAGAGAAGCTTAGGAACGTCTGGGACAACTTTAAACATTCCAATATTCGAATTATAGGGGTGCCAGAAGGAGAAGAAGAAGAGCAAGAAATTGAAAACTTATTTGAACAAATAATGAAGGAAAACTTCCCCAATCTGGCAAAAGCAATATACTTTCAGAAAGTCCAGGAAGCCCAGAGAGTCCCAAAGAAGTTGGACCCAAAGAGCAACACACCAAGGCACATCATAATTAAGTTACCCAAGATTAAAGACAAAGAGAGAATCTTAAAAGCAGCAAGAGGAAAGGAAAGAGTTACCTACAAAGGAGTGCTCATGGGACTATCAGCTAATTTTTCAAAAGAAACCTTGTAGGTAAGAAGGGGCCAGAAAGAATTTAGAGTCATGAAAGGCAAGGACCTACATCCAAGAATACTCTATCCAGCAAAGCTTTAATTTAGAATGGAAGGGCAGATAAAATGCTTCCCAGATAAGGTCAAGTTAAAGGAGTTCATCATCACTAAGCCCTTATTATATGAAATGTTAAAGGGACTCATTTAAGAAATTTAAAAAGAACAAAAACTATGAATAGTAAAATGACAACAAACTCATAACTAACAACAAATGAACCAAAAAAAACCACAATGAAACAAAAACTAAGCAAACAACTAGAATAAGAACAGAATCAGGAAATGAATATCACATGGAAGGTTTTCAGTAGAGAAGGGGAGGGGAGGGGAGAAATAGCAGAGAAAAGGTTCAGGGAAGAAGAAGCATAGTTTGCAGGTATGAAATAGATGCGGAGAGGTCAAAAATGGTATAGGGAACAGAGAATTCAAAGAACTTTTATGCATAACCCATGGGCATGAACTAAGGGGGGAATGGTGGAGGGTTGGGGGGTACAGGACAGAGGGTGAATAAAGGAGGAAAAATTGGGAAAATTGTAATAGCATAATCAATTAAATATACTTAAACAAAAAAGAAAAATAACTTTGAAGCTCTTCCCATTAAGAACTGTGGTTTATTTTTTCACTGTTGAAATTTGGTTCAGGTTTGTGTCTTGGTTTGCTCAATTAAACATAGCATGAATGGCATTGTACTCATTTCAAGCTTAGACCTCAAGAAGGCTTGCATGTTTCTAGTCTCCCTTCTATAAATTTCCTGAGCTACCATATGAAAAAGCTAACTGCTTGGGGTGACAGACTACATATGACCCAGTCAACAACCAAGCAATCAGCATATATGTAAAGAAGGTCATCTGAGATAAAGCCAGCCTGATTTACTACAGACCCCAGACACATGAGCAAGCCCAGCCCAGATCAGGCAAACCTCGCCCAGATTGGAAGGACCACCTCCTCAAACTGCAGACTTGATGGCGATAATAAATGGCTATGGTTTTAAGTCACTGTAAGTTGGAGTTATTTGGTGTGAGATAAATACAAATTGTATGTTAGGCCAACTATATAGCAGGTTTGCTATGTAATGTAGAATTATTTTATTCATTTATTGAAAGGTAAATAAAGCTATTTAAAGGGAATGTCTCAGATTTGCTATTTTTATTCAGTTCTTTCATAGATGCAGAAGCCATAGTAATTGATATTAATAATAGTAACAGTAATAATAATACACACACTTATAGCACTTTATATATAATAGCTATTTAATTCTCAAAACAACTCATGAGACTATTTTCCCCATGTAACTCTATTCTCATGTTAATAGTTAAAGAACTTGAGTCAATGTCAACAGTTTAAGAGTTATTATGCTTGGTTTTTCTTCATGTCTTTCAGTCTTCTACTAAGATATTTTTTTCTTCCTCCAGAAGGTTTTAAAGGTCTGTAATCATGCATATAATTAGCACAACACCTGTACTTCAAGTTTCTGCCAATATAAATAAAACCAGCTGCTAATTTGCTCCCCCAATATATCATAACCTCAGTTTAAAAATAAGTTTAAAAATAATCCTAATGAAAAACTGCAAGACAAATAATAGTTCAGTAGTTCACTAACTTTTTCTACATCAATGGCAATTGACCTTTTGAGGTCAAAGAACCTTGAGAATATAATGAAAGTTATGAATTCTCTCTCCAAAAAAATGAGCAATCATCCAATTATATATTCAGTTTTAGAATTCCTGTGCTCATCTCAGAAACTCATTTTGGAGCTTCAAAATAAGAACCTCTATTCTAGATCAGTGGAAACATTTATTTTTACATGCAACTAAATCACAGAGCTTTAGTGCTATGTATTTAGAGGACGTCATTTACACACCACGATCACTGCCCATCACAGCCCTTCCACTGTGCCACTGCAGGGCTCATAATAATTTTCTAAAGTGAGTTCTGCTATTATGGCCTATAGGAAACTGCTGTAACTTTTATGAGGCATTATAACACACACAAAAATGTACTTTCTTTTATTTTATTTTTCTGTTTGGCTACCATTTTACATTTAGTTTATTTATGCTCTTCTCTAATTTCATCCCTTTTTATTATGTGACTTATGTTCTTTGTGATACCTCGAATCCTTTGTGGAATGAACAAGGATATAAATTCATATGAAAACAAATAAAGAGATAAATATCTCTTTTAAAATATTCAAGTCACCAATGTTGTTCTTGTAATTTTCAAAGAAAGTGTATTTCACAAGGGTATTTGTCAACCTTTTTCAGGTTTTAAGTTTTTCAAGAAGAAATGTCTCACATTGAAATTTTATAGTCAGATTGACATTTGTCTGTGCAGCATTATTTTGGAATAATACAACATCTCTGTTAATAGAATTTGGATTTGTTTTTTAATTTTCAATTCTGATGCTGGCCTGTTTTTGACAGGTTGCCAAATCCCTTTGCACTTGTCTCGCTCTGTGTCTAAAAGTAGAGTAATAAAATATGCTAACTCCCTTTCTCTGAGGAGTATGTCTTTATATAAAAAAGACTTGAATTTTAAAAACAAATCCTTTGTGTCTAGAACAGCAGTGTGGGTCATTTTTGATACTTCATGTTGTTTGCCTTCTCAGTTTACTAACTTGAGTGTCCCTAGAGTGGCATCCATAAATGTTCTGAGACTGCATTAAGAAAAAGTTTAAGATGTTCATAATAATATCAATGGATATGTGACTTTCTGCATCCATAGTTCTTTAAAGTGACCTGAGCATCCATCTGTGTCAGGCACAACTGTGGGCTCTCAGGGTCTGTTTGGGCCAGTGTACTAGGGCATGGCAATAGTGAAGACTAGTCCTACCAGGTTTACTTCGTGCAGTGTTTTTAGATTGCTTTTAACTCTGGCCAGCTGCCTCTTGGATCCTTATTATCTCTTTTTTGGAGGAGCTGGTTTTAAATACCGTCACTGGCATAAAATCTCAAAGAGCAGTTGACCGATAGACACAATTTACCTGGTGAAAATACAGGGAGGATGGGAATCCTTGGAATCAGTGATCCAGAGAAGGGGTTTAAGCACATGTGCATGATGCATATCTATACAGAACATAACTTGATGGTGGGAAAGAAGTAGAAGAAAACTCAAGAGATCATTAGAATTTACCTTGCTCTAATAAATAAGAAATATAAGACACAACAAATTTTCTAAGATCAGAAAGAAGTACTGGAAAACCAATAAATAGGTCTCAGGCTTCCCAATACCCAAATAAGTGTTCTTTCTATGTCTTATAATGTAACTGTTTCTCTTACAAAAGCATTGTCACATTCCCAGACTTTTTGGTTTGACCTTTTCATTCCAACATCCTTTGCAATTCTTGGATTCTATGAAAATACAGTCTTGCCTAGTGAAGATACCATTGCTCATAGAATCTAGCCAGAGAACAAATGTTACTGATTCTTTACCAGTGCAAACAGTTTTTATTTTTGTTTTATAGGTACTTTAATATGTACTATCTTTATGCTTACATCAACCCAATCAACTCTGTGAGAACACTTGAAATGCAATATGTGTGCCATGCACAGTACAGAGCATTGGATTATAAACAGTCAACAATTATTTTTGAGTGAATGGATGGCTGAATACAGAAAATAGGATTTAAATTATAAATTTGATTATTAGGTTTATTGGCAGTTTGATAACCACAGTTTGAATCTACACTGAAAATAAATTTTAAAATATTACAAGAGGTAATATTTGGACCATTTGAGAGCTTTCATGCTTCAGAGTGGCTTTATATAATTTTAGACACTGTTTATTTGCACAGACTGAAACTATTTAGTTATTCATTACTTCAGAGAGTCAACTTTTTTGATGGAATTTATATGCTGCCAAACTACATATTTGGATATGCTATTCACTTCACTCACTATTTGTGTCTAATGTTTTAATCATGCATCATTTTTCTGTATCTAATCATGACATTTATCATAGTACTCAAATTCTGGATTTAGAATGTATAAAATTCTGAAAAGCGACCTTTCTCATAACTTAACTATGTGTTCTAAGGAGCCAATATATTTCTGCCATGAAATTAGTTTCTGATCTTTCTCTGAATGATGCTTAGAAATCAAAAATTTTGCTGTGGAAAAATATCTTTTTCTATCTCAGATAATAGGCCAAGTGTGATCAGTACAGGGCTGAGATGATAAATCCATGGTGCCAAGGACTCAGGTTTCTATAAAAGTGTTCTTCAGTATGATGCCCCATTTAGTCTGTAACTAGGGTAGAGAAAAAAAAGAAAGGTTTCTTGTTTTGTTTTAGCATATGACCTAAAATCACACATACAACTTGTTCCCAAATCCCACTGACCTTAATTTGGCTGCTTGGTTACCCCTAGAAACAAAGTAGGCTGGAAATTCACTCTTTATAATAGTGTTCATATGACTCACTGTAGGGAAAAGACATACTCTGCCCAGGGTTTAGATCCTTTTATATTGTACCAAAATTCTTGGATACCTGCTACTATTTGTGTTTGTTTTCCATTTATTGTTTCCTCTATTTATTTCAATTAGAGAATTTATACTGACTTATTTTTAAATTCACTGATTCTGTGCTCTATTTTCTCCTATTTACTGAAAAAGAATTATTCATCTTTGGTATCATACTTTATTGTTAAACTAGGTTTTTGATTTTTGCCACCTTTAATAGTTTCCACCTTTCTGCCAAAATTCTGATGACAATTTATGCAGATTATCCTCCTTTTCCAGGAGGTCCTTTAACATATTAGTGGCAAAGCCTTTGATTGTCGCAACATCTAGTTCGTGTCTGTGTCTAGCTCTGTTGTCTGCTTTATCACTTGACAGGTTTATTTTATTCTCTTACTATTATTTGTGCATGTGTGTATGTGGTCATTTTTATTGAATTCTGGAAGTATGTATAAAAGAATGGTAGAGACTAAAACAAGTAATTCCTATGCCTAGAAAGGTGCATGCCTCTTCTATTGTCAGTCTTTGGCTACAGGGAAGTGAGGTAAACCAGACTGTAGTTAAGCCAAGTTTGGTGTAGCTATGGTGGTAGTTACTTTTAATGGATCACAAGGTTTGAATTTTCCCAAAGTAGACTGTTGGCTACCTTTTGTTTATTGTATAGCCTAGGGTGTCAGTGAGATTTTCTTTGCATTCTTATTCCACACTTGGCTTTCCCCAGAATCAGCCCAACTGCATGGCAGAGGGGATCTTTTCCATGCTATTTTCCCCTCTTTCGATGGGATATTGCTGTTGCTCACTACTAGGTATGAGGCATGTGGTGAAGAAAAGGGCTGTCTCTAAGATTTTATGATCCAGGTTCAGTTTTAGGCAGGTCTTCTCTGCCTGGGTCATAATGATGGGTCTTTCTCAGCATTTCTGCACTGCCCCATGACATACACATTCTGCATGTTTTTGTGAGATTCCTGATTAGGTGCAAGTTTCCTGCCCCTCCAGTAATAGAAGCCAAACTCTGTCACAGGGCAGACATGTTGGCTCCTATGCTTCCATCAGAAGCAGTGTGCCTCTGCCTGGAACTGGTAGCAGAGGCTTTCTCCCCTTGTTCCAGCAGAGAGATGGTGCTTGTTCTTCGAGGCAAGACCTGTGGTAGGAGAAGGGTCTCGCAGTTTTTGCTCCTACCATTTATCTTTTCTGGGAGTGGAAGTTAGGTTTTCCTGCCTCTTACCCAGTGGCTTACAATTTTCATTTAAGAAAAAGTTCAGGAAGTGAGTGTGGATTTGTGTTTGTGCAGTACAAAGGGAGAAACTCTATTTGGACTCCTGGTCTGCCCCCAGTCTTTCTCATAAACACACAATGGAGGCTCACAGTGAAGAACTCTGGGGTGATTGCAGAATCGCAGGTATTCTGAACTTTCACCCTGGTCATCGCTTGGTCCTTAACAGATTAGTGTTGCAGCTTTTATTTTTACATTCTTTTTACTCTGGTCATTTACTCTTGTGTTCTGTGAAGGTACAATAGTTCATGCTTCCCTTTTTTTTTCTTTAGAAGGCTTTTAATTCTTTGAGATTTATTTTGTACTTCACTGCAGTTCTCAGATGAGTTTGAAATGTTATAATTTTGTAGTTTTTTTTTCTGGCTTTTTGTTTTTGTAGTTGTTAGGGTAGAAATGATGTTCTCTTGTGCATTCATCCATGCTAAGTTGAATCAAAACCTTTCCTGGAATGTAGCTTATTTTCATTATTACCTTTACTAAAAGCACTTCTTGGCATTCATGGACTTAAAATGTATAGCACAAACTGTATATGATCCAGTGCAAAACAATCAGTAATTTTCTGTTGGGACATTAGTATTAAAATGTTGAACATGTGTGCTGGACCTAGTCCAATCTTAGCTAGTATGTGAACCTAGCTGGATCTGTCAGTGTTTGCATGTTGACCAGTTCTCTGCTGTTTTTCACATAGGTGATTTATTGGATTTATAGGTGTATAGAATTTTTTTATAATATTGGAAATTATGTACTCTAGTGACATGCAAGTGTTTAGCTATTTACAAAGATCACAAGAAATATTAATAACAAATGTCAAACATCTATTTTGTATTCTGTTCTCTTTAGAATATGCAGTAGACTCATTATGTATGTCTTGATATCTTCTGGATATTTTGTCTTCAAATTCATAGAAATAGACACATTATATAGTCAAACAGTTTCTTTCTAATGCTATTTAGGATGAAAATCTTGTATATCATAAAGATTTAAGTTGACTCAATGCCTATTTAACCTAAGAAATTTTTTTCCCAGTGCAATAAAATTGCCATGCATAGAATGCTAGGTGTAAATGTGTGGGGAGGTGAGTGAGGGTCTAGGTGAGTGACTTCCATAAATATTCAGCGTCATAACACACTTGATTCAGATCTGCTCTTGAGAAAATGATGGATTAGTCCACGTCACGGAGAGGCACCATCCACAGCACGTCACTGAAATAGTGAATGTTAAACCTGTAGAGGACAAAGACCTGCTGTGCTATAAGCGGTGCATAAGCACTATTGGGTTTTAAGCCAGAACCAAAAAATGTTTAAAAAATGGGCTCCAGCTTAAGCTACTAACACCTTGCAAGATAAATACCAGCTTTTCTTCTCCATTTTTCGTTTTGAAACTTACCAAAATGTGCACTTTACTTGAAGCTTAGTAAATATATTCAGTTGTAGTTTAATAAATATCTTATAGAGAGTTAAAATCCAGTTAATGATGAGTGCCCAGTAGACATAGTCTTCTTTTTTAATTTAAATGTACTGGGGTGACATTTGTTAACAAGATCATATGTGTTTCAAGTATATAATTTTATGATATGTCATCTGTGAAGGACACTTTGGTTGTTTCCATGTTGTGGCCAATGTGAAAATGTTGCAGTGAACTAGGAGTGCACGTGTCTTTGCAGAGAAATGTTTTCAAATCTTCCAGGTACAAGAGGGATTGCTGGGTCATATGGTAAGTCTATTCTTAATTTTTTAAGGTTCCATACTGTTAGATGGTAATACCCATTCTAACAGGTGTGAGGTGGTATCTCATTGTAGTTCTGATTTGCATTTCCATAATAGCTGGTGAAGCTGAACATCTTTTCATATACCTGTTGGCCATCTGTATGTCTTCTTGGGAGAAGTATTTGCTCAGGCCCTCTGTCTATTTTTTAAAATTTTATTGAACTTACTGGGGTGAACTGGTTAATACAATTTATAGGGTTCAGGTGTATAAGCAATAATAGTCTTATCAAACTTTAAGAGCTGTCTTTCTCTACAAGAAACTAATCTTCATGAACCATAAGGACTACACATTTGGCATACTATTAATTGTAATTAAAACATGAACATCTACTTTGCTGTGCAATTAGTAGATTTTGATTAGCTTTCATATTTGTTCCCAGAGTGGTGGTTTGTGTATTGTGATTAAGACTCAATTTAAGCCCCAATACTGTGTCTCATAACTTGTGACAATATAAACTATGAGATCAGTCATTTGCACTGTTTTTCCTTATGCTAATTTAAAAAATATGTCAACATAATGACATTTAAATACTGAGATATATTTGGAAATAAATAATCAGCTACTCCAGTCATTTTATATTCAGTCATAATGTTATCACATTACATGGTGTTATTTGGGTGTAATTTCACTATAATATCCTACGAAATCCCCTGTCTCTTTTCTGGATTTAGTCAAGTGTGTCTGCCTTAGCATATCTGGATTTGGCAGCATTCCAGTTCATTTGGTATTTCTGGTAGAGGGATATTTGAGAAGTTTAAACCACTGTGCAGGGAGGAGCAAACCTACCCATCAGGCAGTTTAATTCGGATGCCCTTGATCTGGTTTAGGTTCAGTGGTTTGACTTTGAAAATAGATTTTTTTCTCTAATTCTTCAACTTTCCTTCTCTATAACTTTTATAAGATCAATTAGATGCAGAGAGGAAATGTTCACACCTAATGTGAAAATGCAAATGATTGGCTTGTGGTTCTTGTGAAAATGCCAGAAATTGCATGTGTTAGTATTATCTTACATTGTAGAAAAAGCTAATTTGATTAATTGCAAACTGCTTTCTGCAGCTGTGAATGCCCCCTTTCTAACCAATAGAAAACAACAGGAGGCCCAACTGTGAACATTCTTTTGAAATCTCTATTTACAAAATGTATCCATTAGCAAACCACCCCACAGCTTCCTGGGGATTAAACAGAGTCAGACCTGGTGAAGTAGCAGTGCTACTAAACGGGCCTTGTTCACATCTGGCCCCTTGTATTCAACTCCCAGAAAAGTAGAATTGGTAGTTTTTTCTGGAAGTTTAATGATTTTTTGTTTATATAAATAAACAGCCCAGCTAGTGTAATAACCAAAAACCAAAAGTAAATGGCTTTATAATAAATATTTAAATGATACTATATCTTAAGGCAATGCCTTAATTTGGTTCCAAATTTTTCATGAACTTATTCCAACTCACTTGCAGCTTATTATTTATGGCCTTATATTTGTTGTTATTTTTTTATGGTTTGTTTCCCCCTAGAAATGATAAGCTCTTTAAGGGCAGAGATATGGCTTCCTTCCTTCCTTCCTTCCTTCCTTCCTTCCTTCCTTCCTTCCTTCCTTCCTCACAGGTTTTACTACTTAGTGGACTCTTTATAGTGATTAATTGGTTAAATATAGAAATATAATGACATTAGGAAAAATGTGGTGAGATAGATTTGCACAAACCCAACACTCAAAATAAAATCTTTATTTCTTCTTTAGACAGAAATTTCACTCATTCTTATATTTTCTAGAATTCATGGATGTGACATCTACTAATAAAATAGAGCATGTGTTTATGTTGTATTGTTCATCACTTTTCTTAATAAAACATGAAAAAGATATTAAACTACACTGTAACATTTAGCTAAATTGTATACCCTTTAAAAAGGAAGATCTTGTTTGTTCTGAAGAAAAGCTCAGCATTATTGGGCATTTAGAACATGCGAGAAGGGTTCTAGTTCATTGTAATGACTCCAACAAAACTACAACTAAATAATCTGATAGTTTTTTTTAGTGGACTTCTAGTAATGAAGGGTGTATTTTCTCTCTTTGTAGCCTGTTTTGGTATAATGAAACTAAACTATATTTCAGGGTTTCAGTGGAGTTTATTTTACCAGTTCAGGATATGGACCCTATTTCCTACTCTAAATCTTTTTACAACTAACCAAAATTGCCCTATTCCTATGGATTTGTCTCAGATCCTGTGCAATATAGTAGGTGGATAAAATTGGTAAGCAAAGGAAATAGTATAAGTATACCTAGTCTTTAGGAAGGCGAAAAGGTAGTTTTTCCTGTTCAAAGACACAGAAAAGATTTAAGTCTACATATAATTTGTGAACAATGTTTTTAGTTTATTTCCCATCTTTCCCCAGCAGGCAATATATAACACACACACACACACACACGCGCACACACACACTCACATATATGCACACATACACATGCACATATATATTTACACAAATGATCAAAGCAACAGTAAATTATGGGTCTCTCTAGAAAAAAATACAAAAAAAAACTAAGTAATTTTTTATCAACTTAAAGTATATATTAATGGGGGGGTTTTAATAGCAGACAAGTACTAGGTTTCTGGGAATGGTTATTGTGATTTTTAAAAAAATTAACATTTGCTAAGTAGAGCTGTGGGGTGTTGGCTGGTGAGCCACATTCAACAAAGATGGAAAGTTAAGGGGATGTGTACTCACAGGTTTGGAGGAGGTGCTCTGTGTGCCTGAAGGGGCCACATTGGGAGGTCAAGGCAGGGTACAGGCGGAGACCACTGAGGCGGGACCTGGGGCACATGCTTTATTAGGATCTGCAGGCAGAGCGCTTTGGGGTTCCCAGGCTAGAACTGGATTGGACAATTTAAACCAGAAAGGGCAGGGTTCCTGGGGGTCTTATCTAAAGGGCACACAGGATGGGGCCTGGAAGACTAGGAAGAATGCTTATCACATGGGTCCTTAGGAGAGTCATATCAGGAACTTACAGTTACTTGTCTTGTCTGTAGGCTGTAATCCCTTGAAAGCATGGCTCATGGGACAGGCTATTGCCAATTCTAGGCTCTTGCAGGGCCTCACAACATGGATAGCAAGGCAGCAAAATTAAGGAATACCTTAGCAACCTCTCCACAGTCACTTAACAAAACTAGCCATGTACTGGAAAGATCTAAGGAAAAAGTAATCATTGGTAGAGCCTGTCTGGACTGGACTGAGGAAAAATTACCATCCCAGAAGTCATTAACAACTGCTATTATTTTCCACATTTCATGCTAGAGGAGAATATTGTAGTAACACAAAAATTTTAAATACAAAATCTAAATATTTATCAAGGAGGAAATCCTTTCTCACAGAAGAGATTCTGTTGGGAGTTAGGGACTAAGGGGATGTGTCAGGAAATTTAATTCCTATAAACCCAGATGAAAATGAGCTTTATTTTAGTATATTATATAATAGTGCTACCCAAACCTGGGCAACAGAATTGTCTACCTTCTCAAGATATCTATCCATACTTCTAGACTTTATGAAATGAGGAAACCATTAGTTAAAAGTCACTGAACTCACACATTTAAATAATAATTATGCTATTTCTAGTTGACTATGATATGACTTGATGGTGTACCCTTGTCATGGATAAGATTCTCCATTCTTTCTAAATCTAAGGAACATTGGTTAAAACTTTATTTCATGAGAACCCTTGCTTAGTAGGGCTCAATGGTAAATTGCTCCTTCTGGCCTAGACTTTCTTTTTGTGTTGCATGTATTCTCAACCGTGGGCTCCCTATGGTTCTTGTTTCATACAACTACCACAACTGTGGTCTCCTTTGGTGATTAGTTCCCTAAAAGTTTTCCAAGTTTACTCCCAGGATTGAGTATCTGATGTTATTTTCCTTCACTATGCTCTACAAATTAGTAATGCTTTCGGGTAAAGCCATCTGTCTCTCAATTTACCATATGTATTCTCTTCTTTTGTTTTAAATTGCCCCTTTCTTTTTTGTGGTAAAGAAAGACATATTAAAGAAAAAAACGCTTAAAGGTAAGAGTGCTTTCTGATTGCATTGCATTATGTAACTTCCTGTGAGACACCATTGAATGGCCCTGTGTCTTTGGTACTTTGGAGTCACTATTTATAAATTGTTTTATTCTTTGTATTGGTACATGAGTATGTGGGATCTTTATATTCCTTTTTTTCTTCTTTTCATGTATCACTCTTTCTTATTCCCACTTTACAGACAGAATATAATGGGTAGAAATCATTCATGTATTGCTTTTCTTTTATGTATTCCAGAGCTGAGGGCATTGTAAGCTATTGAGATGTAGCTTACTGTTTAGCTGAAATAACCATGGCTCTATTTGAAAACAGGGGTTCTTTTTCACCCAAAGAAATTCCTAAAGAAAAAGGCAATGGTGAATGATGTGGGAGATGTCCTAGTAATCTGCATAATCCATTTCTATAATGATGGCAGATTTATCTCTTAAGGTACCTTCTGCTTCTATCATTCTATAATTATGGATATTGAAATCAGAACACTGAAATAATGATTATTTAAACATTCTTAGATATTTTTTAATAGCAGAGCACCTACCTTTCGAACTATATTTCATGATAATCTTTCCTTAGATCAGAGATTAGCAAAACTTTCTGTAAATGGCCAGGTAGCTAATATTTTAGGTTTTGGAGGCCATACAGTTTCTGGCAACTAGTCAACTAGCCTTTTTAACAGTGTCTGACATTTATTGGAAATAGAGATGTAGACTTTTATCCAGGTAGTGTTGAGGAGTTGAGCAGAGTGTAATATCTTCTTGACAAAGAGATACACAACTGAGAAAATGCTACACATTCAGAAGAGGGCCAGAATCTGGGCAAAACTAACTGATTCCAAGGGGGAAATACTTTGATCCAATTGCTTTGCACCCCTGGGCCCTGGCAGTTGTCTGGGGGGAAAAGGTGTCTGGGAGCAAAGGGGAGGGAATGGGCTCCACTGAAGGTGAAAGTCTGACCCCTTCGGAGGGGAAAGCTATCTGAATCATCATCTAGGGCATGTGGCCCATTCAGACGCCTCTTGTGTGAGCCCAGGTAACTAACGGTGGCGGCCTTTCAGTGGGATGTGGTGAATGAGGATAGTAGCAACAGCTCAGATCTACAGACAGATGCAGGCCTGGCAGGCCTTCCCACCAGTCTTTCCACAGCTTCGCAGCATCACTCACAGAAACCTAGACAGTAGTAAGCAAATGGGTGTGGCTGTGTTCTAATAAAATGATTTATAAAGCATAGATGAGATTTGGCCTGAGAGCCATAGCTTGTCAACCTTCCACTAAGTCATTACCTACCGGCCATACGGGCCATTTTTAATTTCTCCAGACAGGGAACACTCTTCCCCACTTTGCGTGCTGCTGTTCTACTACTGAGAATATTCTGGTACTTGCTTCTGCATCCTTGACTTCTTTCTTTTGATCTCAGCTGAAATGGAACCAGTGTCAGTAAAGGGTAATATTCTTATTTACCTGGAACAAACTTGATTTACATCTGTTGTCTCCATGTAATTATGGCTCTGTCCCTAGCACTTTCAAATGGGACATGGTTGGGATGCCAAATTACTAGGTATCCTGCTGTAACTGAGTTCTCTGACCATTCTGTGTACATGTGGGCACGCTTACTAGAATTTTTTAATGTGTGTTATTTACAGTATGCCTCTCCCTTAGCAGAATGTGGACAACATGGGGGCAGAATCAAGCCTGTCATGCTGTACTCCAAGTGTGTTATATGCAGCATATGCAAAGTGAGGCAAAAGCAGGTTTACGGTTGTTCATATGAAAAACAATACAATAACTAATAAATAATAGTAAAAGAATAAACTGTTTCTCATACTTGCAACTGTAAACCTACTTTTGCCCCACCCTGTACAGTATATTCAAAAAAACTGAATGAGTATGCCCTCTGTATTTGCTAAAAGATTTCTCACCTGGGCAATTGTATAATTCTTATTATTATACATTATCCACAATGACAAAAGGCTTTTGAAAAAAACATTTATTGCTAAGGGTAAGATGAGACCCCCAAAACCCAAAATTATCTTCTGGAGGGTGGGTCCCTTGTGGTCCAGGCTTCCCCCACTAGGTGAGTGCTCTAGGAACCCGTCTGTATCAGTGCACCAGCTGGTGTTGTGAGAGGCTGTGTTTGGCTTTAGCAGATTTTTTTGAAGCTTCTTTTCAGTGCATTGCCTGTTCCATGGTGGGTGATTTAGAAGCGCACCTGCCCACACCATGCTGAGTGTTCAGCAGTTTTTGATAAAAAATGGCATGACCTCATGCCCCACCCACCCTGTTCACCTGATCGCACCCAGAATGACTTTTTTGTTTCCCCAAATGAAAAAGTCTTCAAAGGGAAATGTTTTACCAATGTGGAAGAGGTGAAACAAAAAATGGCACAAGCCCTAAAGGCATAAAAAATCGATGAGTTAAAAAACCACTTTGAGCAGTGGAAAAAATGTATCGATAGGTGTTTTGAATCAAATAGAGAGCACTTGGAAGGTGACTGAAATTTAAACATGTAAGAATAAATACACAACTTTTTATAAATACATTCTGAGTTTTGCCCCCCTCTATATTAGAGATTTTCCTCTATTCCCAGCAGAGTGATGGATGCTGGCCTGTGAAAAGTGTGGTCTAGGCTTTTGCTTAATGGCTCCTCCACCTTGCTCCATGGATGTTCAGTCAAAGGTGGTCTGGGATCTCTGTACTAAGACCAACTTGAGTGGTCAGAAGGGGACATTTTTCTAATGAGCCTAGTTTAATCTTGGCCACCCTTAGTAAAAGGGACCTGTCTTCCTGCTGAGAATGTTTTTAAAATCCCCGACACCTACACTACCTTTTTCTTGGTATTTATGGCTACTTCTGTAATGACAAGTTTTGTTTGCTTGTTTGTTTAAATATAAAAGGAGATGATTTTTCCCTGTTTTCCAAAAGGCTGGTGGAAATCTCATCTGCTCAGTCTTATTAAAGGAATGTAGGGCTGTTCACTGTGATTAAAAAAAAGTTTTGTAGCTAGTCCTGTATGGCATGGCTCAGTTGGTCGGGCATTGTCCCACAAGCAAAAGGTTGCCGGTTTGAATCCCGGTCAGAGCACATGCCTGGGCTGCAGGTTTGTTCCCTGGGTGAGGTGTGTACAACAAGCAACTGATTAATGTTTCTCTCTCACATTGATCTTTCTCTTCCTTTCTCCCTCCCTTCACCAATCTCTCTCTCAAAGAGAAAGAAGCTTTATAAAAATATGCAAAATCTAAATAAGAATATATATATATACAGCTATGACCTGTGGGAATTCATTTGTGTCTGTAGCTAAAGATACAGTAATATATTTTTGCTTATTAAAATGAATTTTTATTAGTCTTAGGCTGTTGCTGCCGCCATAGAGACTACTCATTTTGGTGGGGACATAAGCAACTGGAAACAAAATTTAATAGCAATTAAAAGTTTTTATTTACTTCTAAATATGTGACTATGTTAATATTTTATCTGAGCGTCCTCACTTTACTCTTTCAATATGTAAATTTCTGTTTTAAAAAATCTCTGTTTTCAGAGAAACAAACACTGCCTCCATATTCAAGTTGGAAAGTAATCAAGTTGCTATGCTTGAGTGTTTTTTTATTAACAGAAAGCATTAAAGAATAATTTTTGTTAAATAATAATAGATCTTACTAAACATTAACATAATTTGATAAATTATCAATGAGATATGGATATTTTGGTAATATAGAAATAATTTAATTTTGAATCATTGAGAAATATTAATGAGATATTTGTTGTATACAAAACATTACACAGAAATAAATGGCATGTTTTCCTTAGTATTGTGTAACACATTATAACTAACAAAAAAAAATTAGATGTATATAGGGTGAGTTGTGTTGACATATTGAAGTCCTAACTCCCCTACCCCCAAATTACCACAGAATTTGACTGTATTTAGAAATAAGGTCTTCAGATGTAATTAAGTTAAAATAAGGTCATTAGGGTTGGTTCTACTCCAATGTTACTGGTGTCCTTCTAAGGGGAGATAGAACACAGGCACACACAGAGAGAAGATATTGTGAAGCCACGGGGGAAGACAGCCATCTACAAGCCCAGGAAAGAGGCCTCAGAAGAAATCCATCTTTGCTGACACCTTGATCTTGGACTTTCAAGCTCCAAGATATTAATATTAAATTTATATTAATTTAATATATTAAATTTCTGCTGTTTAAGATACCCAGTGTGTGGTGCTTTGTAATGGCAGCTGTAGCAGACTAACACAGATGAGAAAAATATGCTGCAGCTCCTGGGGACAGCGTGGTGGTTGGCTTCTGCTCCAGTTGTCTGCACAGCCACATGCATGTCTTAAAGGGACACAATTCCCCCCTCACTGCTGCAGAACTTCTTTTTATTATAAAGATAAAATCGACAAATCAAAATTCCTGTGAAAATACCCAGGAGTGTCTATAAATTAGCACAGTGGTCTATTTCTAGCTATTTATACTTTCAAATAAATAGTAATTTTTGTTCTGTTACAATTTACAAAAGGCCTCCACATCCATTCTCACTGTTAATTTTCATAAATGTCGTATTTTGTAAGAGGCAAAATTTTACTTTGTGTTTTATAGATGAAAAAATGAGGCTGCCAGAGTAGCTGATAAAGTTCATCACAGAAGAACTTCAACATTAATCGAGATCTTTTGATTGCACATTCAGTTATCTTCCTTTTATACCGCAATTCCCAGTCCTTTACCTGAAAATCTGTAGGTCCTTAATAATGTCTTAGTGAAATATTCTTCAAGCTGCAGGTTATGTCCCATTATTGGCTTTTATCAATTTAATGTTTGACAATTGCATCAAAAATTACATCCAATGGAACCAAGCAGAGCAGAGTATATCGTTGAAGCTACTGTTCCTTGATACTTTTTATCTGTTTTATTCGAGCTACTTGTGTGTTTGTGGATGCATACTTGGCTGGAAAATAAAATACATTTCTTTTTGTAGGTTATATTAAGACATTTGAAAACCATTGCCATGGTATATTTTTCTAAACAATTAATAAAACTTCTCTCTAGTGCTTATTTTTGTTTTGTGTGTGTACACTCTTTTAGCTTATTCTCCTGAATTAGAAGGCACAGCCCCGAGTGGGAGGACTGTGGCTCGTGACTACTTGCTCAGACTGTTGTACTGATGGCAGACACATGGGAAACGTGGCTGAATGCCTGGAGGATACAACTGTCAGGCCTGAAAGTCAGGAAAATTATTCTATGTTACTACTCCAGTTTCATTTATTAATGTCCTGAAAGTTAAATAAAGTTATTCAATGATGTACTCAGGTAGTACTCTGCATGTTATTTTGATTAAGAAATCTTTCTCCCTTAGGTCATGTTCTCTTAGGTATGTTTTCATATTTATCTAAAATTTCTAAGTGCATAAGTGAAAAGAGTCTAAAGATTTGCCCTAATTATATCATCATAGAAGGACATTCTCATAAACTGGGATGTACTTTCCTATCATCCCTTTGCTTTTTATAGATTTGCAAGAAAATTTTCAAATCCTACTGATGGCCTAGGAAACTCAGGCCCTCTCAGAAAGTGGACATTAAAAATGAAAAATTGCTTCTAAGTTTTAACTTGCATTTTTCAAATGTATGCATTAATATTTTCATAAACACTGATATGAATGTATATGAATAGCTGTCATACAGATGCATTTTAAAGATTATATGTATATACTTTTTATTTTTACACATTGTATTTCTACACTCACACACATGCATGCACACACACACACACACACACTCCGTGCTAGACTCTAACTTAATCCTAGAAGCAAGTCCTGCAGAGACAAACTGAGAACTTGTCATTAGAAAAATACCAAACCAGAATGATGAGTTTTACATCATGATCTAAATGTCAGTAAGCATAGCTGTATTACAAGAGAGAGAGGGAGTTTTACCAATCAATACCTGACATTGGAGGGACTTAACTTGAGTATTTGATGATTCAAATACTGAAGAAGTTAAGTCTTTTTAATTAATATTGAAAGCACATTGCACAGAGATGCAGTGAACTGTACACACACAGAACACACACACACATGTGCATAAATATATATCTCAAATATTTTGAGTTTAATAGAGTCAATATTTTGAACTTACTTAAAAATAACAGAAATTAGAGAAAATTTCAGAACACAAGCTAATAATAAAATTTAAAGTTGTTAAAAGTTTCTGTAACATTTGTTTCTATTTTCTTCGTAAACCATTTGATTTCAACAACATAAAGTTCAAGTGACAAGTGTCCAAAACAGGAGTCAGTAAATTTTTTTTTCTGTGGAGTGCCCACTAGTAAATATTTTTGGCTTTGTGGGCCATGTGGTCCTCACCACTACTCAGCTCAGCTGTGGCGGTGCTAAAGCAGCTCTACAGCCAGGAGAGAAAACAAGAGCATGGCGATGTTACAAACATGGGAAGTATGCCATGGGCCGCACTTTGCTCATCCCAGGTATAATAGAAATTAAAGTGTTTTTTAAACTATAGTGTTCTAATGTATTTAATTTCTAATTTTTATAAATTTTATCCTCTATAAATTGGAATATGATAGCACTGCCCTTCTTCATAAATTTTATAGCCTGAAATTGTGTTTTCTACTCTTTTTTCTTTGGTTATAGAAAGTGCCTTTGAGAGCAACAATAGGAGCTTCAACGGTAAATGAAATGTAAGATGTATTGCCTGAAGGATAGCATTCTTCTGAAATTGAGAGTCATGTTTCCTACTCAAAAAGAAAAAAAATAGTAAAAAAAGTTTTACTTTAAAAGCAACTTGGGCTTTAAGAAAAACCTAGTCCTGTGAATCTTAATTATATCACAATCCATGAAAACAGTCTTTGAAGTAAGGTCTACTTAGTACTAGATGAGAGAAAGCGTATGTACCTTTCTTAGTTATTGTTTCCTCACTTCTCTTGTCATAACCTATGAATCGGCTGCCATGTGCATGATTAATTTATTATTTGAAACTTACACAGGGTAGGTCAAAAGTAGGTTTATAGTTGTAAGTACACAAGAGTTTATTCTTGTGTTCTTATTAATTATTATATTAATATAACATATTATTAATATAATTACTATTATATAATATTACTAATATATAATATTACTAATATAATTACTATAATATTACTAATATAATTAATTATTATATTAATAATTAATAATTCTCCATATGCACAACCATTAACCTACTTTTGCCCCACTCTGTGTGTTTGATAACCTGTATGCTTTTTCACTCAAGTCTCAATTTCCCATGTTCTGTTTTCTAACCAAGACTATACTAATAGGAAAAAGGAGGTTAGAGTTGCATTTTTAACGTGGGTAAAAACTATTTTACTTTGTCCTACTTAAAATTCCAAAGGGACATTGTTACTTAATTACCTGAATGCCCTTTCCAGTATGCTTGCTAATTTTCTTTTTTTTTTAAATCTTTATTTTTATTTTATTTTTTATTTTTTTAAGATTTTATTTATTTATTTTTAGAGAGGGAAGTGAGGGGGAGAGAGAGAGAGAGAGAGAGAGAAACATCAGTGTGCGGTTGCTGGGGGACATGGCCTGCAACCTAGGCATGTGCCCTGACTGGGAATCGAACCTGCGATGCCTGGTTCGCAGCCCGCGCTCAATCCACTGAGCTACACCAGCCAGGGCGCTTGCTAATTTTCAAAGTAAATTATGAGACATGAACTCTGTTGTTACGGAGCAAGAGTAGTTCGTCCAGGATAAGTAGTTGTAGTTCATCCTGCTGGTCATATTTGAACAATTTGGTAGACGAAAAGTGTTACAGAATTTCCTTATCTTGGCAGATAAGAAACTAACTAGTAAGAGATAAGATACAGAAACATCATTACTGTAGCTAATGTTTTCTCCAATTGTTAACTAGAAATACATGTGATTGTAAATGGTGTATCCGTATTAGTAGAGAAGAGAAAGAAATCTGCTTTAAAGTTTGCATACACATCCTCTCACACTAAGCACAGACACGCAATCAAGTTCTTTTACATTGCAAGCAAATTTCTTCATATTTCTAGTTTAAGTGAAAATGTGAGGAGGCCAGGCCATTAAAACACATTGGACACATTCATATGTTCTTTATTATATCATAAATAATACATATGCATGTATATATTTATATTTCAATTTGTATAACTTGTAACAATATTAATAATAAAATTTACACAGAGATTTTACCGTTAGTTATTAAAATAAGATTTACAGAAATTAAAATAAATTTAATATGAAAACATTTTAGTTACATAGTAAATCATTTACACATTGCGAATTAGTTTACATGCAAAGTCTAAATTAAGGTTTTAGATTAAACCTAATAATTATGTATTGGAAGCATTTTATTTTATTGCCATATATTCATACACACATGTGAATATGTAAAATTATTATAAGGATGCCATCATCAGAGATAAGACAAAAGCAGTTTTTTTGTTTATAGAAAATGTATAAAACATTTTTTACACTGAATTTCTAAGATGAGAACATTATTTGGATCCATTCTTCATATTTGCATGTAAATTTATTTGTGGAAGTCTCATTTGAATATGTTAAGGAGGTTGGGAGAGCTGTAGGTATAAATACTGCACTACCTCATGAAGTCACCACACCCTAAGGGATGGACCCAGACTCCCTTCTCACTGACTACTAAATCCTTCATGGAAAAATGTGTCCAAACAAAAATACTTAATGGGGTAAAATCAAATATCTTGGTAATCACTCAGATATTTCTGGATCAGAAAGTACATCTAATGAAGTGTGTCTCTGAATCACCTTTCTCTGTAAAACTTTTTCCTCCCTCCCTCCCTCCCTCCCTCCCTC